>JAVJIF010008441.1:0-136379 GCA_038442645.1 Agave tequilana | reverse complement strand
TTCATTCCCGCTGTGTGCACGTGTGGCTCATACGAAGTGAAAATAAATACTCTCAAGTTTTATGGAATTCATATGTATATCCCTACAGTGAGTAATTCCTAAGGAATCAGTCCACGCACCAAATAAGAAAGTTGATGTAATCACATCACAGAAAAAATCAATTACAAACACAGTGGACTATATGAAAACCCCAAGAGGGAAAAAATCACGGAGAGGGAGAGAAAAGTTCCACTATGTCAATGACGATTACAACAAGGCTTTCTAAATTCAGGTGAATGTGTCTCTTTCACGTTAGAAGAGGTCTCCTATTTATGCAAATCATGTCAAATAGATAAGACTAGGAAATCATGCTCAGTTTGAACATTTAAGTTCCTTATCTCGACAGTCATTGAGCAAACACCCTGACTTGAATTGATATAGAGAAGAGTCCATCTCTTTCTGATGGTCTGTGTTTGGTTACTGTAACACCCCGTTACCGGAATGTGTACTTATTACGTATTTAGATTCTCGATCGTATTTTTCGATTTACTTACTGTATTTGTTTTTTTATGAATATTTATGTGATCGTATTGTATTAGATCTAGATTCGGGTACTCGGAAGTCCTAGTCTGAATCAGGCATCCGATCCTTCGATATTGCTTGATTTGCTCTCTCCACTGGTCAGATTTGAGCGATTTCAGTTTTAAACATTATTTTCTAATATTTTAGAATGTTTATGATTTTCTAGAATTTTTCTGAATTAAATTTAAAATCTTCAAAATCAGTATCGACAGGTGTCGCTGGTCGATTACAGGATTTTTAATCTACAATTAGAGTTGAATTCCTAAAATCCGCTTTCACATTATATATTAGAATTACATTTTCTACCTTATTGCATTTTTAGGGATTTTTTTTAAATTATCAAAATTCGACCAGATTTGGTGTCGCCCGGTATCGCTGGTAGATTCTAAGATTTTTTATTATAAAAACATGATTAAATTTCTTGAATCCGATTTAACCATGTATCTTAATATAATAATTACTATTTTTGTGAATTTTTGGGGATTGTTGCGAGTTACATTATTTTCCTGGATTTTCGATATTTTTTGTATATTCTCAGATCCAGAGTATCTATCTGAATATTTTCTTTTTTTTTCTTTTTTCCTTTATTTTTCTCCTCCCCTACTTTTCCCCTCTTTTTCTTTTTCTTTCTTTTCTTTTTCTTCTTTTTTTCCTCCTCCACCCATTCTCCAAAATATCTTCTCTTCCCTTTTTATTCCCTTCTTTTTTTCTTTTCTTTTTCATTTTCTTTCTTCTTCTTCCCTGGCCAGCAAACCCGCAGAGAGCTCCTTTCTCTCTCTCTCTCTTTCAAATTCCCTTTCTCTCCTTCCAAATCTCCATCTCTCTCTAATCCTTTTTCTTTTCTCTTCCTCTCTCTCCATCACTCTTCAATTTACCCTCATTCCCTCTCTCCTTCAAGGAACGACCGCCACCACCTGATTTAGCGTCGCCACCCTCCTCGGCGGGCCCCATCTCCGACGACCAGCTCCGGCGCACCACCCCCAACTCCTCCTTCACCTCCAATTCAACCACAGTCATACTCATCTCCATCATCTCCTTCCTCTTCTCAAAATTCCACCTTCTCCTTTATAATCACCACCACCATTAATTAGTATGATTCTGCATTTTTATATCATATTTTTCTGAAATCACCTAGAGGGGGGTGAATAGGTGATAATGCTAATCTACAAACTAAATGCGGAATTTAAAAACTGTTGGCCAAAAGGCCTTCCACCCTAGTTTTGATGATGATTAACTCATGTAGTTATGTTTACTAATAATCTTGTGTTGTTTAAATTTCAGATCATTAACCAAGATATTAGTTGGTGATTAGCTTCAACAAGGAGTTTAGAAGCTTTTCATGGTGATTCCAGGGCCAAAGCTTCGTGATCACACATTGCCTAGCCCATGGATGGAGTTTTGGAGCAAGTCAACTTGAAGATGAAGATCATCAAGAAGACTTAGGTATCCATAGTTTAGATAGTGTGTTTTAGATCCATTTGTAAAGCTTAGTATAGTTGATATGCTCAAGTGCACAAACACACACGTTTTATGTTTTGGAATTGGTTTTCATGATAGTAGATCAAAACAAGTTTACTTATTTCTATGTATATTAGATGTATTCTAGATATACATACATGGTTTAACTTGCTAAACAAACTTATTTTGATATCCCTTCATGTGTTGAAAAATCAAGATTGATAAAAATACAAGTTTTGTTTTGACAAAATTGGCAAGACACAAAATGAATTGATATGATTGATATATGTCTTGAAATTTTTATCACTTGTTTGAGTTTCAATATAAAATGATAAAACAAGTTTTTGTGGATTTTTAGAAGTGTTGAAAGAATTTTAGAAGAATATTTTACACTGTTTTTCTGACCCAGATTTCTGTTCCAGGCTTCAATCAGTCGACTAGTCAACTGACCTAGTCGACTTGGGTGAAGTCGGTCGACCGAGCCGGTCGACCGACGTGCACAAATCTGTGCACGTTTTGGGACACTGGGACGGTTGACCGTCCGGGTCGACCGGTCTGAGAGCAGAGCTCTCTGTTTGTTTGGGTCGACCGGGCCGGTCGACCGTGGTTGCCCAACGGTCATATTTTAGACCGTTGGCGGTCGACCGGGCCGGTCGACCGTTGTCTGTCAGAGCTGTCAGCTCAGCTCTAACGGCTAGTTTTCTGATGGGCCTATAAAAACCCCATCTCTTTGGGTTTTTGGCCAAGGTTTTTAGAGACAAAATTTCCAGAGTTTCTCTATTGTTTTAAAAGAGTTTAAAAAGAGTTTTGTGCTTTAAACTTCCAATCTTTATTGTTTGGGTTTTTGGAAAATCAAAGAAAACTAGGGTTTGGGATATTGTATTGATTTTCATTTTCTATCTTTACGAGAGATTTCCCAAGTAGTTTTTCTTTGTTGCTTGTTTCCAAAAAACACCTAGTTTCCACACTTGAGCTATCTTCTATCCTAATCTATTTAGGATCATTTGTTTTGTGGAAAAGAGAAAAAGAAAAGAGAGATTGAGTTTGTGGTTTTTGGAACCACTTGTTGTAAACACCATTATTCTTGTTGTATCCCTCTTTGGTAGAGGTGATCGGGTGATTGGTTTGCTCCCTCTAGTGAGAGGTGAGTTTGGTTATAAACCCTCTTCGGTAGAGGTGTTGGTTGTTGTATTGGCTACGGGCCTACCCCTCGATTGTGGGGTGGTTGTTTGAGAGAGGAGTTCGGTACTCCATTGTTGTAAGAAATCCTCTTCGGTAGAGGTTCCCTCGGTGGGAGATAGTGGATTGGAAATCCTACACGGTGGTGTAGGCGGGGATGTAGAGCAAGGTGCTCGAACCTCGAAAACATATCTTGGTGTTTGCGTTTTGATCCATTGTCTCTCTAACTCTCTCTCATTTATTTTGTGCAAAGCATCATACACATCATCATATCATATTTGCTTGTGTTGAGCATAATTCATATTGTCATATCATATCTATTTGCTTGTGTTGTTGCCTTACATCTTTCATATGTTGTATATCCATTATATGCTTGGCTTGCTTGTGTGTGTGCCTCACTTGTACCTAATCAACAAGAGCTTCACATAGCACCTCAACCCATTCAAGGGGAATCAAGAGGAGTTAGTCCAGAGCCCTTCACGGGGAATTCGGCTACACTTGTTGATTGTATTAAGTGTGTTGCAAAATTTGCATTAGCTTCCGCATTTAGCGCACTTAGTTTTGCATTTAGTTCTACATTAGCACTTATACCTATTCACCCCCCTCTAGTGTTTTTCAAAAACTAATTGCAACTACACTTAGTGTAACCAACGAGTGTAGCCGAATTCCCGTGAAGGGCTCTAGGACTAACTCCTCTTGATTCCTCTGAATAAGAGTTGAGGCGCTATATGAAGCTCTCATGGTTAAGCACAAGTGAGGCACACACAACCAAGCATATAAGAATAAGCAATCTAAATAATGCAATGCACAAACAAAATAAAGAGAGAGAGAGAGAGAGAGAGTTTAGAGTCAATGGATCAAACGCAAACAACAAGATGTGTTTCGAGGTTCGAGCCCCTAGCTCTACGTCCCCGCCTTCACCGAGAAGGATTTCTAGTTCACTAACTTGTCCACCGAGGACTCCCACCGAGGGAACCTCCACCGAGGAGGATTTGTACAACAACAAGGAGTACCGAACTCCTCTCTCAACCAATACAACCTCCACCGAGGCAAACAATCACCACCTCACACACGAGGGGTAGGCCCGTAGCCAAACAACCACAAATCACCTCTACCGAAGAGGGATACAAACACCAACTCCACCTCTCACAAGAGGGAGTAAACCACAAGCTCAACCTCTACCAAAGAGGGAGCAACCAACAAAGGGTTTTTACAACAAGTGGTATATCTTAACCACAAACAATCTCTTTTCCCACAAACAAATGATCCTAAATAGATAGGATAGGAGATATAGCTCAAGTGTGGAAAATCTAGAGTTTGGAAAACAAAAACTCAAAGAAAAATACTTGGGAAAACTCTTTGTAAAAGATAGAAATGAAGAACAATATAAATCTCCCAATTTTCTATTTTCTTTGATTTTTCCAAAACCCTAAAACAATATAAAGACAGATCTTTTGAAGCTCTAAACACTTTTGAAAACTTGCTTTAAACACCAGGAAAGGAGAGAAATTTTAGCTCTTAAAATCTTAGTTAAAATCCCCAAGAAATGGGGTTTATATAGGCCCCAAACAAATATAGCCGTTGGCTGAAATTTTTCAGCCAGAACAGCTGGTGGTCGACCGCCCGGTCGACCGCCAACGGTCGAAAAATCGACCGTTGGGGAACTGCGGTCGACCGGTAGGTCGACCGAAGTTTTCCAGAGAGCAAAGCTCTCTGGCCGGTCGACCGCCCGGTCGACCGGCCCAGGAACCTGGCCAACGTGCACAAGTCTGTGCACGTCGGTCGACCGACCGGTCGACCGACTCTGGGTCCGGTCGACCGGCCCGGTCGACCGCCAGAGCCTGGCAGCCAAGGTTCTGGGTCAGAAAAACTTGTTAAAAAATTCTAATAAATCCCATAAATCTTCTAAAAATCCATAAAAATAGTTTTATCATATTACATGGATATACAAACATGTGATAAATATTTCAAGACAAATATCAAACATTTTGAACCATTTTTGTGTCTTGCAAATATTATCAAAAACTAAAAACTGTATTTTGTCAAACTTAGAATTTTTAATAGGAAATCTGATTTTTCCTAAAACTCATAGAAATACAAAAACATGATATTTGAACATTATTAGGCATGTTGCATATGGACATAGGTCCAATATACAAGAAACAAATATATATCATAATTTTTGTCTTTAATTCCAAAATAATGTTTTGTTAAAAATACCAAAACACTAAAACACATGAATAGGTATATCAAACTAAGTTTGTATAAGTCATCTAAGCATGTATGTATATAGAATACATCTAATAAACATAAAAATAAAGTAAACTTGTTTTGATCTACTATTCATGAAAACCAATATTCAAAAACATAAAACTTGTGTGTGTTGTGAACTTGAGCATATCAACTATCTAATCTTTACAAATGGATCTAAACACACTAAACTATGGATACCTAAGTCTTCTTGACGATCTTCAATCTTCAAGTCGACTCGATCCAAACCGTGATCCACGAGCGAGTGCAATGAATGATCTTGATGCTCGGGCTCTGGAATCACCATGTGAAAGGCTTCAAAACTCCTTTGTTGAAGCAATCACCAACTAATATCTTGATTAATGATCTGAAACTAAAATCACAAGATTATTAGTAAACATAACTACATGAGTTAATCATCATCAAAACTAGAGTGGAAGGCCTCTGGGCCAACAATCTCCCCCTTTTGATGATGACAAAACTCATGGAGTTATATATGCATGGATTAAAGTAAAGCTTCAAAGAAGCTCCCCCTTAACTCATGCATAGCAATAAATAAGCAAATAAATATGCAATGAAGGCTCATAAACAAGTATGAAAACACATATTCTTATTGTTTATTGTGATGCATGAACATAAATCCTTTTTCTAAAACATAATGCTCTTGATACCAATTAAAACCATGCTCTTAATAGCAATGAAATGCTCTTGATACCAATTAAACGACAAACTAATAAACAAAAACAAAACATGCATATAAAACATGCATATAAACTCAAATACTTCTCCCCCTTTTTGTCAATCATCAACAAAGGGGTTAAAGTAAAAACAAAACATTCTTCTCCCCCTTTTTTGTTCGAAACAAAGAATTAACAAAAGGGGTCAAACAAACAAATCAATATAAATTTTCATGGATACCAATTGAAAGAAATAGATCAATAGATACCAATGAAAATAAACAAAAACTAGATATCAATTGAGGAAACAAATAAGCATCTTGATACCAATTTTGAGAAAACAAATACAATCTTGATACCAATTTAAAGTATTATTCTTTTTAAACATATGATACCAAATTGAAATTATTATTTTCTATCATAAAACAAGGGAGTGGAATACAAAACCAATGGTAAACTAAATACCAATTGAAAGATAAAATACGAGTTTTCTCCCCCTTTATGAAATACCAATTAAAACTATGTCTAAGCTTGTATTAGAATACCAATTGAAAACTAATCAATTGAAACATGATGATCATTAAAACTCAAGCTTAGCATAAACAAAATTTACATATGTATGAAAAATTAGATACCAATCGAAATTGATACTATATGAAATGAAAGCATACATACATAAAAATATATATGAGTATACAAAAATATCAATATTGATACCAATTGAAAGAATCCAATAATACCAATTGAAACAACAATAATATCAAATGTATATCTCATATAACCTACCACCCAATCATGTTCAAGTTTAAAATGATTTTCACTATAAAGCATACATGAGCATAATCTCCCATCCAGCCGCCCGTAGAAGGTAGGGGTTTTCAAAAAATAGGTTTGAAAGTAAAGTATGTTTGAAAACTCTACCATAACGAAGAATACCGCAACTAGTTAAATGGAAAAACTTGTAAACTAGTACGAGATCCTTCAAGTAAGAAATAAAATAAAAATTTTTCATGAAACATGAAATTCACATGATAGCCAACACTCTAAGTCATTGAAGCATAAATATGACTCATGAAAACAAACATGAGTAAACAATAAAGATGAGTGTTCAAATAAAATGTGAAGAATATAATCATGAAAGATAGACAATAAGCTCAATATTCCTTAAAACATGAAAATCATCAAAACTATTTAATCTTAAAGGCATATGTATGTCTTATACAAACTAAAGTATACATACATATCCAAATATAAACGAGTCCACAAAAATATATGCATGAACGCACGTGGCTCAAAGGATGTATATGTATAGACATTGATTTGGACAAGATAGACATATACATGAAGTTAAACATATGAACATGAAAACATGAAAAAATGGGAATACAAGTCAAATGCATGAATCATCAAAACTAGACTATACTAGCACATCTAATGGGTACAAATAAGCGTTCAAATACAAACATATAATGATTTATTTGTGGCCCACTATATGTACAAGTATAAATCCTAGTCTTAATGAAAACTAACATTTAAACATATATTCAAATCATGAAGCATCAAAAACAAGACATAAATCAACATGATAAACATAAAACCGATCATTATGTAAATCCACATGCTATTAGACCTGTGATATACATAATAGCTAAACATATGCGAGAACACAAAGAATGATCCATATTAAACATGGGTGTCTCAAAAGCTATACATGCATGTCAATAATCTAATAATCATGGCATTTTCATAATAATCTATAAACAACAAAACATGCTATAAACAATGATATGAAAGCATGTAAATATAAACGGGAGTAAAGGATTGTTACCAAAACCGAAGAGGCAACTCTCCATGTCTCCAAAACACGGTGGTCCTCCCACCAAACTCTCCTTGAAAGTGATGCATCCAAATAGTTTCCTTTACGCACGGAACACATCCACTTCAAGGCACCATCACTCTCACGTCATGCGAGAGCCCACACCTACATCAAATACAATAAGGGTGGTCTTTGGTACCCACACTCTTTTGGGTCCATGGGGGTTAGTACCTTTCCTAACCCAAACAAAATTATTTGCTAAATTTTCATCATGTATACGATCAAAACAAAATTTAGCAAGGTGGCCCTTACGTCCACAATGTGTACAAGTATACACATGAGCATACATGTGATGGTTGTGACTGTGGAAAGCATGTGTATGCTGTGTATGGTGTGCATGCATAGATGTAACTTATTTCTTTCGAAACAAAGATTCCAACCGTGTATGATTCAAAACACATTGGCTCAAAGTGGAACCCAAACAATCCATATTCTTCTTTAGCATAGATATATCATTGTTAATTAAAGAAGAAGTGGTACATGCAATGGGTGATCTAGATGGAGCTACCCTAGCATGGCAAACATGAGAATCAATATTATTTTGCAAAAATTCATTTTTCTTTAAACAAATTTCTAAATCCTTAGAAATAGAAGCAATTTCATTTTTAAAGAATCATTTTCTTTAAAACAAAATTAATTTTTGAAGACAAGTTTTCATTTTTCTTCAAAATTATTTCACAATCATTTTTAGATTTTAAAACTTCATTTTCTTTTAGGGCAAGTTCAAGTATAGATTTCAATGAATCCCTCTCATTAGAAATCTCTACTTTATCTTGCAAAACCAAATCAAGTCTTGAACATAAATCCTTGTTTTCTTTATTAAGTTCAAAACTCTTCTTTTTTAAAAGATTATATTTTTCTATCAATTTTTTACAAACAATAGAAAGTTCTTCATTCAAAGCATTTGGATCCACATAATCATCACATGAAGAACTAGCATCATTATTATCTAATTTAGATTCCGAAGATACTTAAGGGAGTCATTCCCTTGGACCATTAAGCATTGTGACTCAGATTCTCCACTAGATTTATCCTCCGGTTGGATTTGCAATTGAAGCTTAGAGGTGGAGGTGGTCAACTTGTTCCACACTACAAAAGCGGAATCAAGGTTAGAAACAAGCATAAGATAATCTTTATTTAGCATGCTTCTAATAGCCTCAAGGGCTTGTGCATTGGCCCCTATATGATTGCGGTTACCAAGATAGCATTTCTTGGTAGCGGCAAGGAAAACAAGCAAGCCTAGAGTTTTTAGGTACATGGACATCCTATATTTCCATATGTCAACGTTGGAGATATCGAACATGGGAGGTGACAAGCAATCTATGAGTGTGTGCAAACAAATAGTGTGCAAATGCAAAAGATAGATTAGCAAGTCCAAGATCACACTCCTAGGTGGTTAAACCAAATATCAGGAGCGGAGGCTCTGATACCAATTGAAATCACCTAGAGGGGGAGTGAATAGGTGATAATGCTAATCTACAAACTAAATACGAAATTTAAAAACTAATTGTAACTACACTTAGTGCAACCAACGAGTGTAGCCGAATTTCCCGTGAAGAGCTCTGGACTAACTCCTCTTGATTCCTCTGAATAAGAGTTGAGGCGCTATATGAAGCTCTCGTGGTTAAGCACAAGTGAGGCACACACACAACCAAGCATATAAGAATAAGCAATATGAATAATGCAATGCACAACACAAAGTAAAGAGAGAGAGTTTAGAGTCAATGGATCAAACACAAACAACAAGATGTGTTTCGAGGTTCGAGCCCCTAGCCTACGTCCCCGCCTTCACCGAGAAGGATTTCTAATCCACTAACTTGTCCACCGAGGACTCCCACGAGAGAACCTCCACCGAGGAGGATTTGTACAACAACCGGGAGTACCGAACTCCTCTCTCAACCAATACAACCTCCACTGAGGCAAACAATCACCACCTCACACACGAGGGATAGGCCCGTAGCCAAACAACCACAAATCACCTTTACCGAAGAGGGATACAAACACCAACTCCACCTCTCACAAGAGGGAGTAAACCACAACCTCAACCTCTACCAAAGAGGGAGCAACCAACAAAGGGTTTTTACAACAAGTGGTATATCTCAACCACAAACAATCTCTTTTCCCACAAACAAATGATCCTAAATAGATAGGATAGGAAATATAGCTCAAGTGTGGAAAATCTAGAGTTTGGAAAACAAAAACTCAAAGAAAAATACTTGGGAAAACTCTTTGTAAAAGATAGAAATGAAGAACAATATAAATCTCCCAATTTTCTATTTTTTTTGATTTTTCCAAAACCCTAAAACAATATAAAGATAGATCTTTTGAAGCTCTAAACAATTTTGAAAACTTGCTTTAAACACCAGGAAAGGAGAGAAATTTTAGCTCTTAAAATCTTAGTTAAAATCCCCAAGAAATGGGGTTTATATAGGACCCAAACAAATATAGCCGTTGGCTGAAATTTTTCAGCCAGAACAGCTGGCGGTCGATCGCCCGGTCGACCGCCAACGGTCGAAAAATTGATCGTTGGGGAACTGCGGTCGACCGAAGTTTTCCAGAGAGCAAAGCTCTCTGGCCGGTCGATCGCCCGGTCGACCGGCCCAAGAACCTGGCCAACGTGCACAAGTCTGTGCACGTCGGTCGACCGACCGGTCGACCGACTCTGGGTCCGGTCGACCGGCCCGGTCGACCGCCAGAGCCTGGCAGCCAAGGTTCTGGGTCAGAAAAACTTGTTAAAAATTATTCTAATAAATCCCATAAATCTTCTAAAAATCTATAAAAATAGTTTTATCATATTACATGGATATACAAACATGTGATAAATATTTCAAGACAAATATCAAACATTTTGAACCATTTTTGTGTCTTGCAAATATTATCAAAAACCAAAAACTGTATTTTGTCAAACTTGGAATTTTCAATAGGAAATCTGATTTTTCCTAAAACTTATAGAAATACAAAAAACATGATATTTGAACATTATTAGGCATGTGGCATATGGACATAGGTCCAATATACAAGAAACAAATATATATCATAGTTTTTGTCTTTAATTCCAAAATAATATTTTGTTAAAAATACCAAAACACTAAAACATATGAATAGGTATATCAAACTAAGTTTGTATAAGTCATCTAAGCATGTATGTATATACAATACATCTAATATACATAAAAACAAAGTAAACTTGTTTTGATCTACTATTCATGAAAACCAATATCCAAAACATAAAACTTGTGTGTGTTGTGAACTTGAGCATATCAACTATCTAATCTTTACAAATGGATCTAAACACACTAAACTATGGATACCTAAGTCTTCTTGACGATCTTCAATCTTCAAGTAGACTCGATCTAAACCGTGATCCACGAGCGAGTGCAATGAATGATCTTGATGCTCGGGCTCTGGAATCACCATGTGAAAGGCTTCAAAACTCCTTTGTTGAAGCAATCACCAACTAATATCTTGATTAATGATCTGAAACTAAAATCACAAGATTATTAGTAAACATAACTACTGAAAAACACCTAGAGGGGGGGTGAATAGGTGTAAGTGCTAATCTAATAAACTTAATGCAAACTAAGTGCGCTAAATGCGGAAGCTAATGCAAATGTTGCACAAACTTGATACAATACAACAAGTGTAGCCGAATTCCCCTTGCGAGGCTCTGGACTAACTCCTCTTGATTCCCCTTTAAATGGGTTGAGGCGCTATGTGAAGCTCTTGTTGGATGAGTACAAGTTAGGCACACACACACAAGCAATCCAAGCAATAAGAAATATGTGCACACACAATCAAGCCAAGCAATCAAGGATAAATTACAATATGAAAGATGCAAGGCAACACAAGCAATATATGATATGGCAATGTGAATTATGCTCAACACAAGCAAATATGATATGATATGAATATGATGCTTTGTACAATTATAAAGAGAGAGAGTTAGAGAGACAATGGGAGCAAACGCAAACAACGAGATTTGTTTCGAGGTTCGAGCACCTTGCTCTACATCCCCGCCTACACCACCGTGTAGGATTTCCACTAACTCAACTCCCACCGAGGGAACCTCTACCGAAGAGGATTTCTTACAACTCTAGGAGTACCTAACTCCTCTCTCAATACAACCTCCACCGAGGCCAACAACAACCAACAACAACCGATCCACACACCTCTACCGAAGAGGCTCACAAACAAACACCACCTCTACCTAAGAGGCTCACAACTAATACCACTCCGATCACCTCTACCGAAGAGGGATACAACAAATGAAGGAGGGTTTACAACAATGAGGTTTACAACAAACAACCTCAAACACTTCTCTTTCTTTTTCTCTTTTCTTTTTCCACAAAAACAAGATCCTAATAGTTTAGGATAGAAGATAGCTCAAGTGTGAAAACTAGGTGTTTTTGGAAACAAGCAACAAAGAAAAACTTCTTGGGAAATCACTTGTAGAAGATAGAAAATACAAAACAATACAATCTCCCAAAACCCTAGCTTTCTTTGATTTTCCAAAAACCCAAAACAAATCAAGATGAGAAGTTTAAAGCCCAAAAACTCTTTTAAAAACTTGTTTTAAACTTCTGAAAACCTGGGATTTTTCTCTTGTAAAAACCTTGGCCAAAATCCCAAATGAATAGGGTTTATATAGGCCAAACCAGAAAACTAGCCGTTAGGCTGATGTGGCAGTTCTGACAGCCACCGGTCGACGGCCCGGTCGACCGCCAACGGTCAAAAATATGACCGTTGGGCACTATCGGTCGACCGGCCCGGTCGACCGAAAATTCCCGAGAGCAGAGCTCTCAACTCGGACGACCGACCCGGTCGACCGACCCGGTCGACCGGTTCTGTGCTTAACAGACGTGCACATCTGTGCACATCGGTCGACCGGATCGGTCGACCGGCCCTTTGGTGCGGTCGACCGGCACGGTCGACCGGCCAGCCTGTCAGCCCAAAAACCAGGTCAGAAATTTGGGGAAAAATATTTTACAAAAATCTTTTATCATTTCTGAAAATTCCATAAAACTTGTTTTATCATTTTATGTTAAAACATAAACATGTGATAAAAATTTCAAGACAATATATCAACATATCAATTATTTTTGTGTCTTGCAAATTTTATCAAAAACAAAACTTGTATTTTTATCAAACTTGATTTTTCCAAAATATGAATAGGGATATCAAAATAAGTTTGTTTAGCAAGTTAAACCATGTATGTATAACTAGAATACATCTACTATACATATAAAACATGTAAACTTGTTTTGATCAACTATTCATAAAAACCAAATATCAAATCATAAAACGTGTGTGTTTTGTGCACTTGAGCATATCAACTAAACTAAGCTTTACAAATGGATCTAAAACTCTATCTAAACTAGGATACCTAAATCTTCTTGTCGATCTTCCATCTTCAAGTAGACTTGCTCCAAAAACTCCGTGATTTCCAAGTGCAAGGGTATGATCGTTAAGCTTTGGCACCGGAATCACCATGATAGCTTCTAATCATCTTGTTGAAGCTAATCACCAACTAATATCCTGTTAATGATCTGAAACTTAGAAACACAAGAATATTAGTAAATATAACTACATGAGTGTTGATCATCATCAAAACTAGAGTGGAAGGCCATTGGGCCAACAATCTCCCCCTTTTTGATGATGACAAAACTCATGGAGTTATATATGCATGGATTAAAGATAAGCTTCAAGGAAGCTCCCCCTTAACTCATGCATAAACAAATAAACAATAATATGCAATGCATGACAAATGCATATAAACATGGTGCTCTAGATACCAATGGAATATTCAACATAAAATATGCTCTAGATACCAATTACAAAGCAAATTCTATAAATCAATCAAACTTACTATTCTTGAGATTAAAACATAATATATGCATATAAAACATAAGCATGCATATAAAACACAAATACTTCTCCCCCTTTTTGTCAATCATCAACAAAGGGGTAAACAATCAAAATCATAGATAAAATGAGGGGTAAAAATCTTTCTTCCCTTTTTGTCAATCAAAACAATACAAACAATGTTCTCCCCCTTTTTGTCTAAAACAAAACAAAAAAAAAATCAATAAGGGGTGACTACAAACATGATATCAATTAAAAATATGTCAATGAAGCATCTTGATACCAATAAACAAGAATCAATATATGTTATATGCTATATACATTCATGAAGAGGAAGACGCTAAGTTAGCTTCCCTACACATATGCATTACATGAAGAAGGGATGACAAGCCCCAATTCATAACACATATTATGTAATGCATAAGAGGAGATGTGAAGCTCCCCCTACACACGTATATCATATAAAGAAGAGTTGTCAAGCTCCTCAATTTATAATATACTCAATATGAATGTATATGTAAGAGAGATGTTAAGCTCTCCTTGCATATAGGAAATACAAATCAAAACTTTGAATATTTTCTTTAAACAAAAATTTTGAAAATACCAATTGTAATTAAACATAAGTCTTGAATTCTTAAACATGAATCTTGAAAACAAAGCAAATTTTGAATTTCTTAAATATGATACCAATTGTAAATATTTTACCAATTGAAAAGATTTTACATAGAAACATTGATACCAATTGTAAGAATTGAAAAAATTGTTCATTTTAAAACATATAAACAACTTTTAATCATAAAGTGTGGGAGTACAAATACCAATTGAAATACCAAAATCATATTTTCTCCCCCTTTATGAAATACAAACTAAGGTCATGCATAGTCTTGATAACAATTTAAAAGTAATCAATTTAAACAAAATTGAAACTCAAGCACTAGCATAAACACAAACATATATATGTATGAAAGATAGATACCAATAGAAATTGATATACTTGGAATTTAAAGCATACATACATACAAAACATATATGAGTATACAAGAAGATCAAAATGATACCAATTGAAAGAGTTCAATGATACCAATTGACATAACAATAAGTTCAAGTGTATACATCATATTTTCTACCACCCAATCATAATTCAAGTTTTAAAGATTTTCAATTTAGGGCATACATGAACATGATCTCCCATCCTACCGCCCATTGAAGGTAGGGGTTTTCAAAAATAGATTTGAAAATTTAGTTTTGTTTGGAAAACTCTACCAAATGAAGAATATCGCAACTAGTTAAATGAAAAAATTTGTTAACTAGTACGAAATCCTTCAAGCAAGGAATAAAACAAAATTGTTTTTCATAAACATGGAATCCACATCATATCAAACACTCAAGTTCAATTAGGCATAAATAAGACTCAATTTTCCTTAAAACACGAAATCATCAAAACTATCTAATCTTCAAGGTATATGTATGTCTAATACAAACTATAGTATACATACATATCCAAAACATAACGAGTCCACAAAATATATGCATTAAGGCACGTGGCTCAAAAAGGATACTCATGTATAGTCAATAGTTTGGATAATATGGACATATACATGAAGTTAAATATTGACACAATAAACATGACAATCATGAAAACATGAAAAGCATGAAAAGTATGAAAATTTAGCTTTTCATTAAAACAATTTGATACCAATTTTTTTCAAGGTATATGTATGATTTGTCAACACAAGAAGTATACATACATATCCCTTAAACACACTTTGAGTCCATAATAGATATTTGCATGAAAGGCAAATGACTCAAGGGGTATACATGTATGTATATCTTCAAGTTTGGCAAAATAAACATATACATGAATCAAAACTCATATAAATCCAAGAATATGAATACAAGTCTAAAATGTATGGATCATCAAAACTAGACTATACTAGCACATCTAATGGGTACAAATATGCAATCAAGCCCAAACATATATAGATTTATTTGTGGCCCACTATATGTACAAGTATAATTCCTAGTCTTAATGAAAACTAACATCTAAACATATATTCAAAACATGAAGCATCAAAACAAAATAAATCATCATGATAAAACTAAAACATGATTATTATGTAAATTCACATGTATTAGATTCATGATGTACATTATAGCTTAAACTAAAGTGAGAACACTAAGTATGATTCAAATAAGCATGTGTGTCTCAAATACTATATATGTATGTCCAGGATCTAATAAACATGGAATGAACATACTAATCCAATGACAATAAAAACATGCTATAAACTATGAACATGAAAAGCATGTAAACAATAAATGGGAGTAAGGGATTGTTACCAAAAACGAAGAAGCAACTCTCCTTGTCTCCAAAACATGGTGGTCATCTCCACCAACCTTCCCTTGAAAGTGATGCATCCATTTGATTTTCATGAAGTCCGGAACGCATCCACTCCAAGGTGTCATCACTCTCACGTCATGTGAGAGCCCACACCTACATCAAAAATAATAGGAGGGGTGGTCTTTGGTACCCATACTCTTTTGGGTCCATGGGGGTTAGTATCTTCTCTAACCCAAACAAATTTCTTTGCTAAATTTGTAGTATGTAATCTATCAAAACAAAATTTAGCAAGGTGGCCCTTACGTCCACAATGTGTACAAGTGTACACATGAGCATACATGTGAGAAGTGTGTCCGTGAGGAGCATGTGTATGCCGTGTAGGGTGTGCATGAATAGAAGGAACTTGTTTCTTTCGAAACAAAAATTCCAAGCGTGTATGGTTCTTAGCACATTGGCTCATAGTGGAGCCCAAACAATCTACCTTCTTCTTAAGCATGGATATATCATTATTAATCTTAGAGGAAGAGGTACATGCATTAGGTAGACTAGATGAAGAAGCTACACTAGCATGGCAAACATGTGCATCAACTTTATTTTTCAAAACCATATTCTTATCTAAGCAAGCATTCAACTCATTTGAAATAGAAATAATTTTATTTTTCAAATCAACATTCTCTTTTAAAACAAAATCAACTTTAGAAGACAAATTTTCATTTTTCTTCAAAAGAATTTCACAATCATTTTTAGACTTTAAAAATTTATTTTCTTTAAGTGCAAGATCAAGTTGAGATTTTAATGAATCCCTTTCATTAGCAATCTCCTCTTTCTCTTGCAAAACAACATCAAGTCTAGCAATCAAATTGTTATTTTCATTATTAATGCCTAGACTCTTCTTTTTCAACAAGTTATATTTTTCTATTAGTTTTTCACAAACAATAGATAGTTCTTCATTTAAAGCATGGGGATCAACAAAATCATTTGAAGAACTAGCACAATCATTACTATCTAGGTGGGATTCCGAATGTACCTCAAGGGAGTCATTCCCTTGGACTATGAAGCATTGTGGATCGGATTCTCCACTAGATTCCTCTTCTTTGATTGGCAATTGAAGCTTGGAGGTGGTGGTTGTTGTTGACAATAGATTCCACACTGCAAAAGCGGAATCAATATTAGAAACACACATAAGATAATCTTTAGGTAATGTGCTTCTAATGGCCTCAAGGGCTTGAGCATTGCCCCCTATATGATTGCGATCACTAAGGAAGGATTCCTTGGTAATAGCAAGATAAACTTTATGACCTAGGGTTTGTAAATAAACGGTCATCCTAATCTTCCAAACATGAATATTGGAAGGGTCATACATAGGTGGGGTCATGAAGGCCATGTTAAACTATATGTGTGCAAAACAAGCAAATGCAAACAAGATTAGCAAGCAAATGGATCTCACTCCTAGGATGTTAAGCCTAAGTATCAGGAGCACTAGCTCTGATACCAATTGAAAAACACCTAGAGGGGGGGGTGAATAGGTGTAAGTGCTAATCTAATAAACTTAATGCAAACTAAGTGCGCTAAATGCGGAAGCTAATGCAAATGTTGCACAAACTTGATACAATACAACAAGTGTAGCCGAATTCCCCTTGTGAGGCTCTGGACTAACTCCTCTTGATTCCCCTTTAAATGGGTTGAGGCGCTATGTGAAGCTCTTGTTGGATGAGTACAAGTTAGGCACACACACACAAGCAATCCAAGCAATAAGAAATATGTGCACACACAATCAAGCCAAGCAATCAAGGATAAATTACAATATGAAAGATGCAAGGCAACACAAGCAATATATGATATGGCAATGTGAATTATGCTCAACACAAGCAAATATGATATGATATGAATATGATGCTTTGCACAATTATAAAGAGAGAGAGTTAGAGAGACAATGGGAGCAAACGCAAACAACGAGATTTGTTTCGAGGTTCGAGCACCTTGCTCTACATCCCCGCCTACACCACCGTGTAGGATTTCCACTAACTCAACTCCCACCGAGGGAACCTCTACCGAAGAGGATTTCTTACAACTCTAGGAGTACCTAACTCCTCTCTCAATACAACCTCCACCGAGGCCAACAACAACCAACAACAACCAATCCACACACCTCTACCGAAGAGGCTCACAAACAAACACCACCTCTACCTAAGAGGCTCACAACCAATACCACTCCGATCACCTCTACCGAAGAGGGATACAACAAATGAAGGAGGGTTTACAACAATGAGGTTTACAACAAACAACCTCAAACACTTCTCTTTCTTTTTCTCTTTTCTTTTTCCACAAAAACAAGATCCTAATAGTTTAGGATAGAAGATAGCTCAAGTGTGGAAACTAGGTGTTTTTGGAAACAAGCAACAAAGAAAAACTTCTTGGGAAATCACTTGTAGAAGATAGAAAATACAAAACAATACAATCTCCCAAAACCCTAGCTTTCTTTGATTTTCCAAAAACCTAAAACAAATCAAGATGAGAAGTTTAAAGCCCAAAAACTCTTTTAAAAACTTGTTTTAAACTTCTGAAAACCTGGGATTTTTCTCTTGTAAAAACCTTGGCCAAAATCCCAAATGAATAGGGTTTATATAGGCCAAACCAGAAAACTAGCCGTTAGGCTGATGTGGCAGTTCTGACAGCCACCGGTCGACCGGCCCGGTCGACCGCCAACGGTCAAAAATATGACCGTTGGGCACTATCGGTCGACCGGCCCGGTCGACCGAAAATTCCCGAGAGCAGAGCTCTCAACTCGGTCGACCGACCTGGTCGACCGGTTCTGTGCTTAACAGACGTGCACATCTGTGCACATCGGTCGACCGGATCGGTCGACCGGCCCTTTGGTGCGGTCGACCGGCACGGTCGACCGACCAGCCTGTCAGCCCAAAAACCAGGTCAGAAATTTTGGAAAAAATATTTTACAAAAATCTTTTATCATTTCTGAAAATTCCATAAAACTTGTTTTATCATTTTATGTTAAAACATAAACATGTGATAAAAATTTCAAGACAATATATCAACATATCAATTTATTTTTGTGTCTTGCAAATTTTATCAAAAACAAAACTTGTATTTTTATCAAACTTGATTTTTCCAAAATATGAATAGGGATATCAAAATAAGTTTGTTTAGCAAGTTAAACCATGTATGTATAACTAGAATACATCTACTATACATATAAAACATGTAAACTTGTTTTGATCAACTATTCATAAAAACCAAATATCAAATCATAAAACGTGTGTGTTTTGTGCACTTGAGCATATCAACTAAACTAAGCTTTACAAATGGATCTAAAACTCTATCTAAACTAGGATACCTAAATCTTCTTGTCGATCTTCCATCTTCAAGTAGACTTGCTCCAAAAACTCCGTGATTTTCCAAGTGCAAGGGTATGATCGTTAAGCTTTGGCACCGGAATCACCATGATAGCTTCTAATCATCTTGTTGAAGCTAATCACCAACTAATATCCTGTTAATGATCTGAAACTTAGAAACACAAGAATATTAGTAAATATAACTACATGAGTGTTGATCATCATCAAAACTAGAGTGGAAGGCCATTGGGCCAACAACTACATGAGTTAATCATCATCAAAACTAGAGTGGAAGGCCTCTGGGCCAACATTTTCTACCGATTTATGATAAAAATAACGCTTCTCATTCGTGTTTTGCTCTCTTTTGTAGATAATCAAGACTAGAAGGGCAAAAGGGTAATAAAAGCTTAATTAAACCCATTTTCGGGTAATTAAATCCAGATTTTTGGAGACCAAGCTAGAGAGTTTCTAAAAGATACATCGAATCTAGACATTGGTGCGAATCTGACGAGAATTTGATCCACATACCCGAATCCAAGAGTATCTAGAAGGTCCCAGAAGCAAGATGAAACCGCTCGCCAAAATCAGGGATTTAACTCCCTGGTATGGTCGCGGAAACGCGACAATTTGCCGCGTTCCGCTGTAATTTGGCGAGCCACGCGTCGATCTTTGAGGCGTGGCCTTGTCTCGTCTTCTAGATGATTCTTTTGCTTATAATAATCCCTGCAGAGGACCAGAGCTAGGGGTTCCAAGAGCAGTAGTTAGGTTTCTCCTCTATTAGTATAGAGTAATGTAGTATTTCTTCTTCTTTCTTTTGTATTTTCATTTCCTTTTTGATTCATATATTAGGGCAGAGAGATTCAGAGAGAGAAAGAGATAGATTGATGTAATAGAGAGTGACAATCTATGTAAAGATGTCTCCTTTCTTCTCTATTGTAATCTTCTCCATTTCTACATAATGTTTAGCTAGTTCTTCTTTTCATGGCAATCTAACTACTAACCACTAATTAGCTAACCACTAACTTGATAATCTACATGAATCTAATAGCATCTACAAGGTCTTGCTCTTACAAGAGTCATTGATGGCTCATGATGATGAATTCTAATATTCTAACATTCTAATATCTAACCACTAACAAACTAACTTACAATGTCTTCTTTATTTTATGCTCACCTTTACTTGATTTTGATGATATAATAGTAGCTTGCAATTTATTGTGTGGAATGGATGTGTGGTTTGAATGTGAAAGAACCATCTTATGTGTCATACTTTGAATTGCTTCTTAAAGCCAAAGACTAGTGATGGTCAAGGATCCATGTGAGGCAACTATCACTAAGAGGTTAAAATGATTAGTAGAGCATTTAGTAGTTAGTTGTCATGAATCTTCTTCTCTTTTTGTTTTGTTTTCAAACCTTTCTTCAACATAAAATTTTCATTTTCATTTCATGTTGTTTTCATCTCCTATTTCTTCTACTTCTTCTTTTCTATTATTTTGTTTTAAAACCATTTTTCAAAGCCTTTTCTTATTTCATTTTCTTTTATCTTATTTCTATTATCTTGTTTACTTTCACCGATTCACAACCACTTCTTATTTGTTTTTTACATCGCCATTTTTATCACTCCTCTACCTATCACTTCTGAATTTCTTTTCTTTTTTTTTCTCATTCTTTAACAGAAAAGAATTGTTAACATACAACATGAGAACGGACTGTTAATGCTTTTATCGCCTCCCGTCTCTGTGGATTCGACCCATTAAGTCAATACTATAACAGAAATATCGAGGGAATATTAGCACACATACTTTTACACTGATTTCATAAAACACAAATTTTCAAGTGCTGGCTTCACCCCCGATCAAGAAATGATGTCGTTGTCGGGGAATGGGAATGGGTTAAACTCATATTTTTGTTAATATTGTCTTCTCTGTTTTGATGTGCAGGTCAATTTTTATAGGAACTTAATATTATAGAACACCCATTAGCATTGTAACTCCCTACTCTTGAAAGTAGGGACCCTGTTTCCACAGAAAAGTCGCGCAAACGCGACATTAGCCACGGTTCCGCGGCAATTGTGTGACAAAATTGTATCTTGTTGTGCTGGGATGCGTATGGGATGCGTACATTATAATAGCCAGTGGATTTGTACTGCTATTTTCCTGCTTTGATTGCCTACACACTGCAATAATTAAAGAACTAAAATGCAGTATTTGGACGCTTTAAAACGGTTTAGACATTTGCATTTAGGCACATGTCAATTCAATTCCAATAGACTGTATTTTGTCTGTTGTTGTGATCTGGACTGAGATGTATATATGGCATTGCATATAGCATAGTACAAATACGTGGGTGATTTACTCGCTTTGTGTGTTATTCTTGTCTATATTGTACACTTGAACTAATTAGACTTAAGGGCATAACCCAATACAAGATAAGGTGGGGAGTTCATCACCCTTCCTTAGCCCAAAAACTACCTCCCTACTCACACATCCCAAGCCCTAATCTAAAAATTGATAAACGTTAGCCCCTAGGGACATCTCGGACTCATTAAGAGATTGACCAAGGGTAGAACTTTTTTGAATCATACTCTTATAAGATCGGTGTATAAGGTTGGTGATTAAGAGGTTAAGTCTCGAAGATACCGTGGTTTGGCGTAATTAAGGCTCGTTACTTATGCACGGATACCTCCCACCATATTTTGCCCCTACCTGGCTGATTAGCTTCTGGTCGGAGTCATACAACAACCTCTCCCAAGTAATCGATTAGTTAGGAGTCATCTAGGTCTAGGTCAACCTTAATATAGACTTGGTTTTGATTTTTTTTCTTTCTTCTTGTTTGTTGTTTGCTTTTTCTTTTTTGTTTGTGATTGTTTATAAGATGGAATTCAACAACAACAATTCTTTCAATCCTAATATGAATTCATACTTCACATCGATCCCATTTGATTCAGATAATTCCAACTCGATTTTTTACAATATGAACCAACCAAATACACCGGGTTGGACTTATCCGAATCAATACAACCTATACCCCAATTCTTATGACCATAATTTCTAAATTAATTTTCACTCTTCACAAATTCAATGGGGATTCACCTCCCTTGAGTCTAATTTTTAACCACCTTGTCCCCAATTTTCACAATATTCATTCCCCAATTTTGCTTCCTATACTCCTTTTCTAGAACAATCCATTGAAGAAAAATCTGAGTTAGAAAAGAGTATAGAAGCCACCAGGAAAGAGGCCGAACGATAATTTCAAGAAATGTTGGCCTCCACAATTCCATAATATTTTTAAAATTCATACTCAGTTTCACTTCTTCAAAATGACCAATCATCAGTCCTGGACACGAATATAGAAATCTTGCGTGAGTCCGAGAGATAACCTCAAAACTTGTTGGACTTACACTCTCCATAATTTTTTCAAAAACAAGATTCTTACACTCTCTTTCTAGAACAACCATTTGAATAAAAATCTGAGCTAGAAAAGAGTATAGAAATCTTACATGAGACCTCACAACAATTTCAAAATTTTTTAACCTGGTTAACATTTATAGGAATGAGGAAATTCTCTCTTATCAACCTTTAACCAATTCAGATATCTCTAACACTATTGACTACCCAGGACTCATGTTACTTTGGAAACCAAGATTCAATTTCAGCACACCCATTTGAACTTGACAAACATCAAAAATTTGAGAACCACATTGACATTTTGGCAAGTTATCCTTTTCTTGAGATTGAACTTAAGAATGAAATGTGATCCTGAACCTCAACTTAGTAATTCAATTTCACTTTCAGATTCAATAATGACTCCGATATTTTTATCTGATTACAATCCTTTTACCGAGTCAGTATAGGATCATGTGCCAGTCCATCGTGAAATTGAATCACCTATCTTTTATGATCTTCATATTGAACTTGACGAATACTATACTTTTGAAAATCTCATTGACAAATTGGAAAGTTCTCATTCTTATGAAATTGAACTCAAATAAGAATGTGACTCAGATCCTCAAATTTGTGACTCAGTTTAAATTTTTGAATCAATAATGACTTCTGTTTTGCTACCCTATTTGACCAACATTTTAGAGTCAGTTTTGATTCTCATACCTGTTATTCTTGAACTTGAATCACCAACCTTAGGAAGTCACATTCCGTTGTGGGGAAATAAATGAAGATTAGAGTTTCAACTTCTTGATTTGGACCCCCTTTCTGAACCAATCTCGACTCCTGGCCCTTCACTTGACTTTAGTCAATTTCCTGAGTCGATTATAGTTCCTATACTTTCTGAGCTCAAATCAATCATTCCATCATTTCATACTCCATTTTGGGACATAGGTGTTGAAAATAATGACTCCGAAATTATTTTGAAAATTTGAAAATTAGATGGGTAAAATTCTTAATAAAAATTATCCATGCTCTCATCATAATAATAGGTTATATTAGAGGGTTTTTGGTGGGTTCCTCTAGATACCACATTCTTTTGATTGGTCGCGTTTCATGGACCAATTAGACCGCCACTAGAACCACCACCTTGAGGTGATTTTTCTTTCCCTCTCTATTTGTTTCATGCATCCATACATTTACGATGCATTAAGGACAATGCATGAGATAAGTGTGGGGGAGGGTCTACTAACGTAGAGTTTTTAGATTTTCTTTCTTTTTCACTTCTTTTAAGATATTCTTAGAATTTTTTTCTTTTGTATAGGATTTTTTCCTTTTTTAAAAAACTTTTTGGAACAAGAGACAAAATTTTGATCTATTTAAGAAAATTAAGATGATCTTAGAAATTAAAGAACCCTTAATTATGACATCTTAAACCTAGTCGAAATAATGGATCTTATTTAAGATTACAGGTTAAGTAAGAAAGATTGGAGAGATAATTTTATCTTGAATTTTTTTGCCTTAGATAGTATGTTCTTTATACTTACACAGTTTTTGGGATGAAAACAAAGACCTAAATGTTGGCCCAAAAGCCCATCACTCTAGTTTTGATGATGATCAACTCATGTAGTAATAGTTTACTAGTGATCTTATGCTTATTTAGTTTCAGTTATCTATCAAGATCTTAATAGGTGTGTAACTTCAACAAAGGTATTTTGGAGCTTACACGTGTTGATTCAAGAGCTTGCGCATCAAGATCGCATCTAGCACTCGGTTGGAGTCTAGCTCATTGGATCGTGTTTAGATCGAGTCGACTTAGAGAAAGAGTTCTACAAGAAGACTTCAGTTTATATTTAGTTTAGTTTATTAAAGATTATTATATATGTTTGAAGCTCAAGTTCACACACACATACAAGTTCAATACGTTTGATTTTCGGTTTAACCGGTTTTGGATTTCAAGTACACATATATCGGGTTTTGGATTTAACCAGTTTTAGCTCTGCTAATCTGCTCGACACTATTTTACATTTCTTATCATAACTTTTTATTCTTATACTCAAAGAACATGATTTAAATTGCATTTAAATGCTAACTTTCAGATATACATTTCTTATTCAATAATCATTTTCGGATTCAAATGTTAAACATGTCAAATGTTTGGTTGGAATCTGTTCTTATTCTGAAAATAGTTTACAGTTTCTGATTTGACACCTGTCAGTATTTTATTGATAACTTGTTAATCCGAAATGATTTTGAGTTGATTCTAGTTGAATTAAAAAGAAGCCTTAAAGCTTTACAAATAAGTCCTATATACTTATTTCTGAATTCTCACGTTTTAGGCCTGTAAACTATGCTCAAAATTGACCAACAGTCTGCCAAATTGGCAGAATGGCTAATTTTCTGGAGGCTGATTTTTAACATGTTTTTAAAACGTGTTTTGTTGAATTTTAAGAGTCAATTTATTCCTTTTAAATCTGGTAAAACTATTCTAAGTTTGCTCTTCCTAAAACCTATATAAAGGGGTCATTAGGGTTGAGTTCATCACAACAACAACAACAACAATTTCACTGAAAATCAAAGTTTTGGGTTTCAAGAGAAAAAGTTTTCTAGTTTCAGTT
The DNA here is from genome assembly GCA_038442645.1 of Agave tequilana. Lineage (NCBI taxonomy): Eukaryota > Viridiplantae > Streptophyta > Magnoliopsida > Asparagales > Asparagaceae > Agave > Agave tequilana. Next base: position 110,827 of record JAVJIF010008441.1, on the reverse strand, counting down.
TTGTACTTTTATTTTCAAAAATCTTCTTTAAGTTTTTTTTGGTTCTTAAAATCTCTCTTCTATTTTTAAATTTCACTTACAAAACCTTGAGCTTTAATCTAATATATTAGTCTCTAGGGTTTTTGTGAAGAAGTGTTTTCAAGAGAGAGTTTGTGGTCTTTAAATCACCCAGTGCTTATTGTATTGTTGCTACGCTACCTCTGGATTAGAGAAGTGTGTTGGGGAGTTGTGTACTACATAGTGGTTGTAATTCCTTTGGTGGAAAGTTCTAGTGGACTGAAAATCCTTCACGGTGGTGAAGGCGGGGACGTAGAGCGGTGGTTCGAAACAAATCTCTTTATTTGTGATTGATTTCTTGTCTCTCTTATCTACTTTATTTTTATTCATTTATTGTCGATCTATACTCTTACAACAAGATTGTATTGAGCACCTCAAACTCTTATCTAGAGAAATCACGAGGAAGAAGTTCAGAACCCTTCACGGGGTATACAACTTCTAATCTTACTTCGAATGATCGTTTGCATCATCTCATTTTTATTTTGCATTGAATTTTGATTTGATTAGCCTTATACCTATTTACCCCCCTCTAGGTGTAATTTCAATTGGTATCAGAGCCTATGCTCTTGATATTATGTTTAACCACTAGGAGTGAGATCTTGGCTAGCTAATCTAATATTTGCATTTGCACACTTATTGTTTACACACACTCATGGATTACCTTCCCATATTTGATGTCTCTAAAATTGATATATGGAAGGTTAGGATGTGTGCTCATTTAAAAGCCTTAGGTTTGCATGTTTACCTTGCCGCTACCAAGGAATCTTATCTTGACAATAACAAGCATAAAAGGCTAATGCACAAGCCCTAAAGGCACTTAGAAAATCTCTTAGCAAAGAATATTTAAATATAGTTTCTCATTGTGATTCCGCCTTTACAGTGCGGAATATATTGACATCTCTCGAGCTACAAACGCCAATCAATGAGGAGGAAAAATCTAGTGGAGAAGAGTCCGACCAACATTGCTTCATGGTCCAAGAGAATGACTCCCTTGAGGTATATTCGGATACTCAACTAAATTATAGTACTAGTTCTTCTTGTAATGAGTGTATGGATGCACATGCTTTAAATAAAGAACTAGCTATAGGTTGTGAAAAATTGATTTTGAGGTATAAAGTTTTGAAAAAGGAGAGTTCTAAATTAAAAGAAGAAAATGAAAATTTGTTTTCAAAACTTCATTTGGTTTTGCAAGAAAAGGATGAAATTTCAAATAAAAGGGACTCATTAAAATCCCAACCTGATCTTGCCCTAAATGAAAATAAGATTTTAAAAAGTAAAAATGATTGTGATGATGTTTTAAAGAAAAATGAGGCTTTACCTTCAAAACTTGATTTTGTTTTAAAAGAGAACCATTCTTTGAAAAATAAAATTGATTTAATTTCAAAAGAATTGGATTTGATTTCAAATGAAAATAAATCTTTGAAAAATGATTTAGATTCTCATGTTTGCCATGCTACTACATCTTCATCATCTAATGTTTCTATTGCATGCTCCACGTCTTCTTTTAATGTTGAAAATGATATATGTATATTAAAGAAGAGTGTAGATTGTTTGGGCTCTACTTTGAGCCAATGTGCTATGGATCACAAGAAATTGTAATCCATGTTTCACAAGAAACATACACCTCATATTCATATACATCATTCACGGCATACACCTCATGTACACCATGATCTCATCCATTCTCATATGTATGTTAGAGTGTACACATGTACACATTGTGGCCGCAAAGGCCATCTTGCAAGATTTTGCTATAATAGACTAAATTCTGTAAATTTTGCAAATAATAATGTTTGGGTTAGTAAAGGTTCTAACCCCCATGGACCCAATAAAATATGGGTACCAAAATCCACCACTATTTATTTGATGTAGGTGTGGGCTCTCGCTTGACGTAAGAGTTATGGCGCTTTGATGGTGGATGCGTTTGAACTTAATGGACACTACATTGGATGCATCTCCTTCAAGGATGTTTGGTGGGAGAACCACCATGGTTTGGAGACTAAGAGATTACCCTATTGGTTTTGGTAACAATCTCTAACTCCTATTTTATTCACATGCTCTTATTGATTGATCTTTAGTATGTTTTGGTTTCAATGTTCATTATGATTGATCATGTTTAGATTTATGTTTATGGTTTTTGTACATGTTTGATGATAATGTGTTGTCTTCTTGTATATGTTGCTTTTGTCTAAACAAATAGATATACATGTACATCCTTGAGCCTCTTGCCTTCATGCAATATACTTTTGTGGACTCGTTTATGTTTGGATATATATGTATACTCTAGTTTATACAAAACATATATATGTCTTGAAGTTTGATTTGGTTTGATGGAAATTAAAACTTTTATTTGTCATGTTTGTAAAGGAATTGCATATGAGCTTCAATGCCTATTTTCATGATTATGTTTTTCACACGACTCTTTTACACTCTATGTTTGTGTTTACTCATGATTTTTGTTTCATGAGCATATATGTGTTTTATAGACTTTGAGTGTTAATTATTGTGTGACTTTCATGTTTTCATGGGATATATGATTTGGTTTCATATCTTGAAGGATTTCATACTAATTTTTAAAACTATCTTTAAAACTAGTTTCGTATTCTTCAAATGGTAGTGATTTTCATCTATGTTAAAATATTTTCAACTATTTTTGAAAACCCTACCTTCTAAGGGCGGTTAGATGGGCGACCGTGCCTTATATATCCTTATTGAATATTTTTTAAACTTGTGCATAAAAAGGGTGGTAGGTATGAGTTATACGCTTGATCCTCATTATTTTTTAATTGGTATCAAAATTGATATTTCATATTTTTGTATACTCATATGTGTTTTTCTATATATGTACGCCTCATATTTCAATTGGTATATCTATTCATGCATATATATGATTGATTGTATTTGTTTCACATGTCTTTACATTTCTTAAAAGCACAAACTTGTTTATTGCTAAGCTTGATTTAATTTATAATGTCAATTAGTTTTTTAATTGGTATCATATTCAAGCCTATGCATTGTTTTATTTTGTATTTCATAAAATGGGAGAAAATTCTTGTTTTTAAAACGGTTTTATGTAAAATTGGTATCAATACTTTTTAATTGGTATCAATATTTTCATCAAATTTTTTTAATTGGTATCAATATTTTTTTTTGGTATCACTATGTTTATCAAAATTTTCAAATTGGTGTTAAAAATTGTTTTGTTGCCTAAAGAAAAGATTCGAATGTTTTGGTTTCACGTCTTATCGAATTTTTTTTATGATATGACAATTGATTGTTTTTACTTTACCCCTTTGTTGATGAATTGATAAAAAGGGAGAGAGAATTTTGAGTTTGTATATTCATGTTTATATCCATGTTTATGCATATACCTAATGCACCTTATTGAATATCCTTCTTGTTTATTGCTATGCGTAGGTTAAGAGGGAGCTTCTATGAAGCTTATCTTTAATCCATGCATATATAACTCCATGAGTTTTGTCATTATCAAAAAGGGGGAGATTGTTGGCCCAAAGGCCCATCACTCTAGTTTTGATGATAATCAACTCATGTAGTTATAGTTTACTAATGATCTTATGCTTATTTAGTTTTAGTTATCTATCAAGATCTTAGTAGGTGTGTAACTTCAACAAAGGTATTTTTGGAGCTTACACATGTTGATTCAAGAGCTTGCGCATCAAGATCGCATCTAGCACTCGGTTGGAATCAAGCTCATTGGATCGTGTTTGGATCGAGTCGACTTGGAGAAGGAGTTCTATAAGAAGACTTCAATTTGTATTCAGTTTAGTTTGTTAAATATTAGTATATATGTTTGAGGCTCAAGTTCACACACACACACACAAATTCAATACGTTTGGTTTTCGGTTGAACCGGTTTTGGATTTCAAGTACACATACATCGGGCTTTGGATTTTAACCAGTTTTAGCTCTGCTAATTTGCTCGACACCTTTTTACATTTCTTATCATAACTTTTTATTCTTATACTCAAACAACATGATTTAAACTGCATTTAAAAGCTAACTTTCAGATATACATTTCTTATTCAATAATCATTTTCGGATTCAAATGTTAGACATGTTAAATATTTGGTTGAAATCTGTTCTTGTTCTGAAAATAGTTTACAGTTTCTGATTTGACATCTGTCAGTGTTTTATTGATAACTTGTTAATCCAAAATGATTTTGAGTTGTGTCTAGTTGCATTAAAAAGAAGCCTTAAAGCGTTACAATATACTTATTTCTAAATTTTCACGTTTTAGGCCTTTAAACTATGCTCAAAGTTGACCAACAGTCTGCCAAATTGGCAGAATGGCTAATTTTCTGGAGGCTGATTTTTAACATATTTTTAAAACGTGTTTTGTTGAATTTTAAGAGTCAATTTATTCCTTTTAAATCTAGTAAAACTATTCTAAGTTTGCTCTTCCTAAAACCTATATAAAGGGTCATTAGGGTTGAGTTCATCATAACAACAACAATTCCATTGAAAATCAAAGTTTTGGGTTTCAAGAGAAAAAGTTTTCTAGATTCAGTTTTGTACTTTTATTTTCAAAAATCTTCTTTAAGTTTTTTTGGTTCTTAAAATCTCTCTTCTATTTTTAAATTTCACTTACAAAACCTTGAGCTTCCATCTTATATATTATTCTCTAAGATTTTTGTAAAGAAGTATTTTCAAGAGAGAGTTTGTGGTCTTTTGATCACCCAGTGCTTATTTTATTGTTTCTATGCTACCTCTGTACTAGAAAAGTGTGTTGGGGAGTTATGTACTCCATAGTGGTTGTAATTCCTTTGGTGGAAAGTTCTAGTAGATTGAAAACCCTTCACGGTGGTGTAGGCGGGGATGTAGAGCGGTGGCTCGAACCTCGAAACAAATCTCTTTGTTTATGATTGATTTTTTGTCTCTCTTATCTACTTTATTTTCATTCATCTTTTGTCGATCTATACTCTTACAATAAGATTGCATTGAGCACCTCAAACTCTTATATAGAGGAATCACGAGAAAGAAGTTCAGAATCCTTCACAGGGTATACGACATCTAATCTTGCTTTGAGTGATCGTTTGCATCATCTCATTTTTATTTTTCATTGAATTTTGATTTGATTAGCCTTACACCTATTCACCCCCCACTTTAGGTGTAATTTCACTAAAATGACATAAAGTAAAAATAAATAAAAAGAAAATATATATATTGGTTTATATGAAAAAAATCACTTATTAAGCTGGATAACTTTGCCTCAAGAAGCATGATTATTCACACTTAATGGTGATCAAAAGAAATAAACATGACCTTGTTTACTCGAGTCCTTAAACTCGAGGAATGTTTTCTCATCTGGTGCCCTAAGACTGTCTGGTCTGGGAGTCATCAGTTAAAGGCTCACTATCCGGGTAAACTAGAAAGTCTAAAAAAAATAAGTGAAGAAAAAAAAGAAAGATATATATAAATATATAAATAAATAGCTTGATGGTTCGAATTGAAATCTCAGAAATCTTCACTATCGCAAAGTGCATATTATCTGAGTTTTATGAAGGATAAAATATTCAATCCAATTTTGAATTCTTACCTTAATTGAAGACAAGATCTTGCTTCTAGATTAAGTTTAAGGAAGAATAATTTTTGATGAATTTATGATCTTAGATCGCATATATTTTTGCAAAAATACTTCATTAACTTGTCTCTCTTTCGAAATGCATTTTCAAAAACTAACTTTTGTTTTTTTTCTTTATGAATTTTGTGGATAAAATCTGCTGAAACCCTCTGGAGTCAACACTCCTCTAAGGAAACCCTAGAGATTTAATGGCTTATTGTACACGCTCAATACAATCGCGTCACCTGTGAAAGTGGTGTAATAACTTTTTATTTTTTTCCTTTTTTTTTTGCTCGGAAAGACAAAAGATAAGTGTGGGGTTGTGATTAGTCTACGATTCTGCATTTTTATATCGTACTTTCCTACCGATTTATGATAAAAATAACGCCTCTCATCTGTATTTTTGTCTTTTTTACATATAATCAAGACTAGAAGGGCAAAAGGGTAATAAGAGCTTAATTAGACCCATTTTCAGGTAATTAAATTCGGATTTCTTGGAGGCCAAGGTAGAAAGTTTTTGAACGATACATCGAATCTAGACATTGGTACGAATATGACAAGAATTCGATCCACATATCCGAATCTGAGAGTACCTAGAAGGTCCCAAAAGCGAGTTGAAACTGCTCGCCAAAACCAAGGATTTAATTGAAATCACCTAGAGGGGGGGGGTGAATAGGTGATAATGCTAATCTAATGAACTAAATACAGAATTTAAAAACTAATTACAATTACACTTAATGCAACCAATAAGTGATGCACACACAACCAAGCCAAGCATATAAATATGAATGATCAATATGAAATAATGCAAGGCACAATACAAAGAGAGATAGAGAGAGAGTAAGAGTCAATGGATCAAGCGCAAACAACAAGATTTGTTTCGAGGTTCGAGCACCCAGCTCTACATCCCCGCCTTCACCCAGAAGGATTTCGAATCCACTAGCTTGTCCACAAAGGACTCCCGCACAGGGAACCTCCACTGAGGATTTGGGGCAATACAATAACTAGGAGTACCCAACTCCTCTCTTTACAACCACAACCTCTCACTAGAGGCAAAGCACCAAGCCAACCAAAACAATCACCTCACAACTTGAGGGATAAGCACAAAGCTACACAAGGATCACCTCACAACTAGAGGGATGCAACCTGTTGGCCCAAAGGCCTATCACCCTAGTTTTGATGATGATCAACTCATGAAGTTATGTTTACTAATGATCTTGTGTTTAATTAGTGACAGATTCATTATCAAGATCTTAGTAGGTGCATAGCTCAACAAAGGATAAAATGTCAAGATTTGGAGCTAGCACGGTGTGATCCAAGGAGCTTTTGGATCAAACTTGGACCAAGTCAAGAAGATGAGAAGCCTTCAAGTAAAGACTTCAAGAAGATGAAGACGTGTCTAGGTATAAGATTTTGTTTTTGTTTTAGTTAAAAATGTAAAGGATAGAGTAGTTGGTGGATTGCTCAAGTATACCATGCATACACACTCTTGTTAGTTTTGTTTTACAAAAGATTTTCTAGTTTAGAAAATACAAGTTTGGTTTTTTGGTGTTTCTCATATACTTATCTTTTAACCAAAACCAAGTTTAGAGCTTAATGTCAAAAACATAGATATTTCATCTTTATTGTGTAGTGGATCATATCCATACACACTATGCCTTAAAATAAGTTATAATATCTTGTTTTTGTATTTGAAGATGTTTTGGAAAATCAAAGTTTAGAAAACATGTTTTGGAAAATACAGTTTTTATCATGAGCTAAATATTTCCAAGTTACAAAAATAGTCCAATCTTTTATAACATGCCTTGATTTTGTGCAAGCATGTTTGTATATCAAAGTATATTAGTTAAACTATTTTTGTAGATTTTTAAGTATTTTATGGGATTTTATTTGAGCCAAAAAGACTAACTTTTTAATCCCAGAAAATTGTTTCAGGCTTCGGATAAGTCGACTTACTACCTTTATAGTCGACTAATACTGAAGTCGGCCGACCGGATCGGTCGACCGACGTGCACAGATGTGCACGCCTTTGTGCACTGGAGAACGGCCGACCGTACGGGTCGACCGCTCCAGAGAGCTCTGCTCTCTGGAAAGTTCGGCCGACCATACGGGTCGACCGACAGAGAGTTCAACTCTCTGCTCCAGTGGGTCGGTCGACCCGGGCGGTCGACCGTGGCTCCAACGGTCAGATTTCTGACCGTTGGCGGTCGACCGGACGGGTCGACCGGCAGCTCTGACAGAGCCCCAACGGCTAGTTTTCCAGACTCTATATAAAGGATCATTTGGGGGCTGTTTTCTATAAGATTTAGAGATTGTTTTAGAGCAATTTTTCCCACTCTTTTCAGAAGTTTTTCTCCACAAAATAGAGAGCAAATACTTCCAATTAAAAGGGAAGATTTTATCAAGAGTGTTTTAAGTGATTCTTTGAGTTTTCCTCCACCATTCTCTTTCCTTATTTTCTCACACAAACACTTGAGCTTTCCATTACTATATCTACCTATAGGAGTGTTGTAGTGAGATTGTTTTTAGGTGATCAAAGTGTTGTGATCACCAAAGACTTCATTTGTCACTTTGAGAAGGCGGACGTGTGTGTCCGTGTTGTTTTGAGTTCGGGTGCGGACTCGGTTGTTTTGAGGTGCGGCCTCGGCAAGCTTGTGGTGCTTGCGGTGTGTACGGGACTAGGGAGTCCGAGGGCTTGTAGGTGTTGCGGCACCGAGGAGAGATCCATTGGGATCTTGCATAGTGGAAATCCTTCGTGTGTCGAAGGCGGGGATGTCGAGCAAGTGTGCTCGAACCTCGAAACAAACCCTTTGTGTTTGCGATTGCCTTTTCTCTCTCTCTCTCCCTTACTTTATATCTTGCATGCTATTTATTGTGCTTTCATTTACATGCTTGATATACTTTGTGCTTAATTGATATATGTAATATCCCTAAGTAGATAATATTGTATCTCTATTTTTTTAATATTTATTTTACTGTATTTAATTATTATTATTATTTTTTGTTGTGTTATTGTTATTACATATATATATATATATGTTATTATTATTATTGTTTCTCTTTCATTGATTCCTATCCTACCCAATACCCTTTATCCTAACCCATTAGTCAATCCCATACCCTCAAGCCTTTTATCCATTGAGAACCTATACCTATTTTCAACCCAAAACCCGTTACCCATACCCATTAATAATCCTATATAATCTCTCTTATATTACCTAACCCTAATTAATACTAATCTTCCCAATCCCCCAACACCTTGCCGCCCTCCTCCTGGATCAACCATCCAGCCCATGCCACTTCACCCCATGGCCGGGCAACCGCACCCCTTCCGTGTGCAACACCCCGACCTGCTCCTTGATTGGCTTTCCTCTTCCATCGTGCAACAGTCAATGAGCCTTCTACCATGGCCTTGAATCTTGGCCGGAGCTTCTCCCTCCTTTGGTGGCCGAAACTCTGCAGCCCCATGCCACACCACCATCATCGCGACCCCCATGAACTGTGCGCACGCATCCCCAGGCCAAGCACAGCGCCCCTTGGCTATCTTCACAACCGCACCAAGCCATGCCTCCATGCCAAACCAATACAAATCTACTTCTCCATTGCCGAGCCTCCACCATGTGCGTGAGTTTATTTCTCCCCCACTCTCATTATTTGCACATGTATGTGTTTGTAAATATGTGGGTGTAGTTGATTAATTATGTGAGGATATAATATGCTTTTGTGAGTTTATTAATTTAATATGTTTGGTTGTGTGCGGCAAATGCCTTACTCTGAACCATTTTCCGGCTCTCCGCGGGATGCCGTTGATCGCCGTCGGCGAGCGCGAACGCACCCGACGCCCTTCACGGTGAGATGCTCTATCCAACGACATCCTCCGCGGCCTCGGACGCCTCCGTCGGAGCCTCTATCGGTGCGCCGCAAGATGCCCCGAGGTTAGCTTTATATTCATGTATAATGGCTATATCGTAATAATTGGGAAGTTAATAAATGTGTGTGTGTGTGTGCGTGAGTGACTTTGGTATTTGGATGCATGCATGTGTATGCATGATGTATATGAATGCATGAATGTTAATTAATGTGTATAGATATATGGGTAATTATGCATTAGTATATATGTAAGTAGATAATATGTAGGCATGTTTATATATATGTATTGTTGTGTATGCTTGTATACGTATGTGTACGTGTACGCGTATATGTTCGTATGCACGTGTGGGTGTTTAGCGTGCATTTATATTTATTTGTATGTATTGGTTGCGTGCTACAGCATTTCGGATTTGTTTGGTGAGATCCGGACAAGTTACAGGAGACCCGGACCCGATTCAGGTTCGTGTCGTTGTGGACCCGATACAATGGGGATTTGAAGACCGATGCATGGGATGGTTCGTAGATCAGTACCGGTTCGTGCAGTGAAGACCAGACGGAGATTCAGTTCCGAAACTGCGTAATTTCATGTGAGTGTTCGTTTTTGTGTATTTACCGTTGTCGGTATGCCTTACATGTTGATCTTATCATTTCATGTGACTTTCCGTTATATTTTAATAGTTTGATTACTTGTACCGCTTGATTAAACATCTACGATTGTCCACATTATTCATGTAGTTGATATTTGCTTGTATTAGCGTTATTTCATGTGTTGGTAGTTTGTCCCTGTTGGCTTGGGCTTAGTTTGATATACCTTTAGACTGTGACTTGACTCGACCTATTGATTGGATAGATTAAGTATATAGTTGAGCATCAGATATATGTGGATCTTGTATTTGGACATTGAGATATTAGAGTTATATCATTTCATGAATAGATGATTACTGTTTCAGATTGGGACTAATTATAAAGGAACTTGGACTAATACTAGATTGAGCTTATGTTGGATTGGTTCAATATTGAGGTTTACTATCTACAATTTATCTGAACAATTATCAGACTTAATATTCCTTACTTGGTGATAATTCAGTTAAGAATTTATTCAGATATTTGAGGACAGATAATACATTTCATATAGAGTACCTTCCAGACTTGTTATTCTTTCATTGGTAATAACTTAAGTGATGATTCATTTGGGTATTGATGATGGACTTGTTATGATGTTAGAGATTGGATTACTTGATGCTTGGATCAATATATGAACTTAGTTGGAGTTTAAGTCGAACTGAGATTTATGTTATTGACATTGGATATGGACCAGTATTTAGATGTGACTATTTTAGTTGGGTTGTGATTTGGATGGATTTTGAGTTAGAGTTGATATGAAAATCTTACATTCTTTATAATAAAGCCTGATCTGCATTAAGATAAGGTTGAGGTAGCTGGATTTATATTTGTGAGTATTTTGAGATTATATTTAGATCTTAGAATTAATAGTTTTACGAGTTAATATCTGAGTGGCATTATCAGTAGATTTGATTATTCTTATTGATGATAAAATAGGTGAGAGTTTAGTTGGATATTCATGATTTAGTCTTGACTACTTCAGTTATTGGAGATAGAGTTGTTATGAGAGTGATTTCATTGACATTGATGACTATATTACATGTTCAGAGTTTTATGGCAACTATTGATTGACGTTACTTATTGGTGACTTTGAGAGTGATGTATGGATGGTCTTGAGAATCTGAGTTTATAGTATACTTTGACTGAATTATTCTATTCATGACAGTAGATTTTTACCCATCTTAGATATCTTGATTTACCTGAGAAACCTGACTGATTATAATTGGTATTTACCTAATAACCATCTTGTCCATGTTACTAAAATTACTGGGAATATTATTATTACACGGTAACAACACCCGCATGTTATACTTGTTACCTATTCCTGTTGTACCGGTATCCTGTTCACTGATATTATATACTCCTGTTATACCGGTACCCTGACTTTCACATGTTGATATTGTTACCGTGGCCACCACTGAGTCATCCTAGTGATTTAAGTAACATGTATATTAAATAATCTTGATAAACTAAAACATGATAATAATAAACAACTTACACTAGGATTGGGGAGTTTGATGGAGGAGACAGCGTCCGTATTTTGGGTGGACCTAGGATTTAGGTTGCGCAGCCGAAAGAGGGTTCCACTGCAGGGTTCCCGTGGGGTGACTGGCACCCCGTTATGTTTCCTGTTATACATGTTATACATGTACCTGTTCCTGTTTACATGTTCCTGACTACCTCGCGGTAGGTCCTGGTTCAGCGCCAGGAGTCTGGGCCGTGGTCCCGGGTATGCACGGGACCCACCTAAAGCATGGACAATGTCTCCAACCGATCAGTTTCAATAATCTAGGGCATCGATTGGCATGTGTGGTAGGCGTAGTATGGGATGCGTCTATTACATGTGACAATTGGTGTTCGCTGACATAATTAATAATAAACTGTTGATGCTTTGTGACTGACTGTAATCACCTGGTTGTATATTTATATATCACTATGTTAGACACATAATTGTAACCAGGACCAGATTTATGACCAGACCTGGATACCAGCTTAGTGACATGTGATAGGTATATATTTTGACATCAGATGCTTGTTTACTATTGTGACAGTTGTCTTCTGTCTTTATTCATGTTGATTATCAGTTATATTACAGTGTAGTCATTTATCTTGTTATTCAGTCTGTTATATCTGCAGTTGTTCTTTCTATTATTTATGCACATTGTTCTTCTGCACGAGCTTTTCCCTTTTACACACACACTCATCATGGTCGCTTTCTGACGACCCTGGATTTGCACGTCCAGATATTGGACGGTTTGTTTCTGTTGTGCAGATGTTCGTTGCGCTCATATATAATGCGAGGAGCTTGAGTCCCTCTCTGTTCTGGTATCCTCATTTCTGTTATATTCATGTTACTTTCATGATTTTCCCTTTACCATATTCAGCTGCCATTATCTTGTCATTATTCATCTGCTATCATTGTGATTGTCATGGATATGTATTATTGCAGTGATCGATGATTATTATAGTTCTGATTTATAGCTTGTTCAGGCTAATTTAGGCTTAGCGTGTATACGTGGGGTATTTTCCTCGCGTATATACGTCGCCGACCTTCGTCGCGACTCCGTTTCCGCGTATTTTGGGAAGCGGGGCGTGACAATATACTTGCTTGGGTTGTTTGCTAACACTTGTATTTAACCAAGAGAGCCAACGCGGCACCTCAACCCATTCAAGGGGAATCTAGAGGAGTTTGTCCAGAGCCCTTCACGGGGAATTCGGCAACACTCTTGTGTTATACATAGTGTTTAGAGTAAAAGATTTAATTAGGCCATAATTGTTTTTAGCTTCCGCATCATTTGGCATTAAGTGACCATTAGATTAGCCTTCACCTATTCACCCCCCTCTAGGTGAACCTTCAATTGGTATCAGAGCTTGGTACTTTGATTTGGGTCTTACAACCTAGAATTAAAGATCCTCATTTTAGGCTAATCACTATATTTTTGTACACACACCATGGACTTCATGTCACCACCCATGTTTGACATTCTTAACATCCATATATGGAAGGTGAAGATGTCCTTGTACCTCAAAGCCCTAGGTTATCATGTTTATCTTGCCACTACTAATAATGCATATTGTTTAGATGGTAAGAATTTTGAGGCTAATGCAAAAGCCCTTCATGCTTTAAAGTCTACCCTAAATGATGTTTATTTATCTAGAGTTTCTAACTTTGATTCGACTTTTGTAGTATGGAATACCCTCATCTCCCTTGGCGAAAAAGATCAATACTATGCGGGGAGCGATTCGGACGTTGGAAGCAACACCTCCAACAAGTGCTATATGGTCCAAGGGGATAACCCCCTTGAGGTAACTACCGAATCCGATGATGAGGATAATAACATGTCATATGAAGAGCTCTCTACATTTTGTCAATTATTGCTTAATAAATATGACATGATTAAAAAGGATAATAAAAATTTGAAAAAGAAGTTGGATTGCATGCATGTAGAACATGATACATTTAGAAGTAACATTGCATGCTTAGTAAAAGAAAAAGAAGATTTGAAAGATGAAAATGTTTCCCTTATGTCTAAATTAAATGATTTGTGTGAAGGGAACACTATTTTGAAGGATAAAATTATTTTGGTGGAAAAATAAAAAAGAAATTGTTTTGCAAGAAAACACTTCTTTAAAGAAGAAAATTTTTGAAAAAGAAAAAGAAAAAGAAAAAGTTTCTAAAAGGAAGAAAAATGATTTTATTTCTCACTACTCTTTACATGCTACCATTGATGATAGTGAGATTAAGAATTTGAAAAATAAATAGATAGTTTGAGTTCAACTTTGAACTCGTGTGCATTTAACCATACTAGGTTGGAGTCCTTGTTTGCAAAGAAACAAACTCCTCATGTTCATGCACATCACTCTCATCATGCATTTGCTTATTTTGCACGCCACGATCACAATCACACTCATAAGCATATTAAGGTGTACAAGTGTACACATTGTGGCCGCAAAGGCCATTTAGCAAAATTTTGTTATGATAAGATATATGCCTTAAATTTTGCTAAGAAAAATTGTTGGGTTCCATTAAATGCTAACCCCCGTGGACCCAAGAAAAAATGGGTACCAAAATCCCCACCTTTGGTTTTTGATGTAGGTGAGGGCTCTCACAAGACGTGAGAGATTTGGTGCCTTGATGGTGGATGCACTTGGACTTGATAGACACTTATATGGATGCATCGCTATCAAGGAGTTTTTTGGTGGGATGACCACCATATTTGGAGCTTTGGAGTTGGTAACAATCTCTAAACTCCCATTTTATTTATGTACATGCTAGTTCATTTATAATATTTTGAGCATGTTCATGTTTTATGATTTATTGTGCTTCATGTGGTATGAACTAGTTTAAATGTAGATTTTATCAAAGCTTGCATGTATACATGTACAAATAGTGAGTTACATTTGATTTATATATGTTTGCACTTCATGCTCATTTGTACCCACTTTATGCACATGTATAGGCTAGTTTTGATGATTCTTTCATTTATACATGTTTTGCCAATTTTCATGTTTTTACTTCATGTATATGTATTTTAACTCAAATCTAATAAATATACATGTATACCCGTGAGTCTCTTGCCTTCATGCAAATACATTTGATAGACTCTTTTATGTTTGGGATATGTATGTATATTGTTAGGATTGGATAAATCATACATATACCTAGAAGTTTGTTTGTTTTATTGAAAAATGATTTTTCATGTTTTTGTAAAAATTTGATACATGATCACTTTTGAGCTTCAATGTCTATTTTCATGAAAATGCTATTTACATAACCTTTGAACACTCATCTTTTACTTTTCAAGACAATTTTGAGTTTTATGGACTATAAGTGCTTGAACTTTTATGTACTTAGTATGATTCATGAAATATATATGCTTTGATTTCATGTTTTTGAAGGATCTTTAACTAGTTTTTCAAAAATTATTTTCACTAGTTAATTGTTCTTCATTTGGTAAAGTTTTTCAAACAAAGCTTATTTTTCAAATCTTTTTTGAAACCCTTACCATCAATGGGAGGATGGATGGGAGATCATGTTCATGTACGCTTTAAAGTGTAAATCATTTAAAACTTGAACCATGATTGGGTGGTAGTTATATGAGATATACACATGATCCTATTATTGGTTCAATGGTATCATTGAATCGTTTCAATTGGTATCTAAATTGATAATTTTTGTATATACTCATTTTTGTTTTATTATATATGTATGTATCAATGTCAATTGTTATATTTCTTTTCATACATGTATATGATTTTAATGTGCTTAACTTTCAATTGGTCCACATTTTTTTAAAGCACAAAGTTTATGATGAAAAATAAAAAATTTTGGATCATTATGTTTACCATTGATATCAAAATGCTTCAACTTCATATTTGTTAAATGTCAATTGGTATCAATATGTTTTATAATAATGATTATTTTCAATTTGGTATCTTAAAATTTGTTTATTTTACAAGAGCTCTGATACCTTAAAATTTTTTTTGAAAAATTAAAAATGTTTTGATATGTAATGCCTATTTGCAAGGAGAGCTTAACATCTCTTCTACATATAGATTCATGTTGAGTATATTATAAATTGAGGAGCTTGACGACTCTTCTTTATATGATATACGTGTGTAGGGGGAGCTTCACATCTCCTCTTATGCATTACATAATATGCGTTATGTGAATTAGGGCTTGTCATCCCTCTTTCATGTAATGTATATGTGTAGGGAAGCTAACTTAGCGTCTTCCTCTTCATGAATGTATATCGCATATAAATCTTTATTGATTGATTTGTATTACCCCTTCTTGATCTCTTTGTTTTTGACAAAAAGGGGGAGAAAAATTTGGTTGATTTGATTTTACTTTGAACCCTTTGTTGATGATTGACAAAAAGGGGGAGAAGTATTTGAGTTTATATGCATGTTTTCATTGCCTAAGGGGGAGAAGTATTTGTCTTCCTTGTATGTTATGCATATATGTTTTGTTTTGCAAATAGGAGAAAAAGATTTATTTTGTTTTATCTCCATTCATTTGCGTACATGTTTATGAGCTTCATTGCATATATTTATTATTTTGTGTTATGCATGAGTTAAAGGGGAGCTTCCTTAAAGCTTTAGTTTAATCCATGCATATATAACTTCATGAGTTTTGTCATCATCAAAAAGGGGGAGATTGTTGGCCCAAAGGCCTATCACCCTAGTTTTGATGATGATCAACTCATAAAGTTATGTTTACTAATGATCTTGTGTTTAATTAGTGACAGATTCATTATCAAGATCTTAGTAGGTGCATAGCTCAACAAAGGATAAAATGTCAAGATTTGGAGCTAGCACGGTGTGATCCAAGGAGCTTTTAGATCAAGCTTGGACCAAGTCAAGAAGATGAGAAGCCTTCAAGTGAAGACTTCAAGAAGATGAAGACTTGTGTCTAGGTATAAGA
Source organism: Agave tequilana (assembly GCA_038442645.1). Taxonomy (NCBI): domain Eukaryota; kingdom Viridiplantae; phylum Streptophyta; class Magnoliopsida; order Asparagales; family Asparagaceae; genus Agave; species Agave tequilana. The sequence goes on along the minus strand of JAVJIF010008441.1, from coordinate 94,269 downwards.
TTTTGTTTTTGTTTTAGTTAAAAATGTAAAGGATAGAGTAGTTGGTGGATTGCTCAAGTATACCATGCACACACACTCTTGTTTGTTTTGTTTTACAAAAGATTTTCTAGTTTAGAAAATACAAGTTTGGTTTTTTGGTGTTTCTCATATACTTATCTTTTAACCAAAACCAAGTTTAGAGCTTAATGTCAAAAACATAGATATTTCATCTTTATTGTGTAGTGGATCATATCCATACACACTATGCTTTAAAATGAGTTATAATATCTGGTTTTTGTATTTGAAGATGTTTTGGAAAATCAAAGTTTAGAAAACATGTTTTGAAAAATACAGTTTTTATCATGAGCTAAATATTTTCAAGTTACAAAAATAGTCAAATCTTTTATAACATGCCTTGATTTTGTGCAAGCATGTTTGTATATCAAAGTATATTGGTTAAACTATTTTTGTAGATTTTTAAGTATTTTATGGGATTTTATTTGAGCCAAAAGACTAACTTTTTAATCCCAGAAAATTGTTTCAGGCTTCGGATAAGTCGACTTACTACCTTTATAGTCGACTAATACTGAAGTCGGCCGACCGGATCGGTCGACCGACGTGTACAGATGTGCACGCCTTTGTGCACTGGAGGACGGCCGACCGTACGGGTCGACCGCTCCAGAGAGCTCTGCTCTCTGGAAAGTTCGGCCGACCGTACGGGTCGACCGACAGAGAGTTCGACTCTCTGCTCCAGTGGGTCGGTCGACCCGGGCGGTTGACCGTGGCTCCAACGGTCGGATTTCTGACCGTTGGCGGTCGACCGGACGGGTCGACCGGCAGCTCTGACAGAGCCCCAACGGCTAGTTTTTCAGACTCTATATAAAGGGTCATTTGGGGGCTGTTTTCTATAAGATTTGGAGATTGTTTTAGAGCCAGTTTTTTCCACTCTTTTTAGAAGTTTTTCTCCACAAAATAGAGAGCAAATACTTCCAATCAAAAGGGAAGATTTTATCAAGAGTGTTTTAAGTGATTCTTTGAGTTTTCCTCCACCATTCTCTTTCCTTGTTTTCTCACACAAACACTTGAGCTTTCCATTGCTATATCTACCTATAGGAGTGTTGTAGTGAGATTGTTTTTAGGTGATCAAAGTGTTGTGATCACCAAAGACTTCATTTGTCACTTTGAGGAGGCGGACGTGTGTGTCCGTGTTGTTTTGAGTTCGGGTGCGGACTCGGTTGTTTTGAGGTGCGGCCTCGGCAAGCTTGTGGTGCTTGCGGTGTGTACGGGACTAGGGAGTCCGAGGGCTTGTAGGTGTTGCGGCACCGAGGAGAGATCCATTGGGATCTTGCATAGTGGAAATCCTTCGTGTGTCGAAGGCGGGGATGTAGAGCAAGTGTGCTCGAACCTCGAAACAAACTCTTTGTGTTTGCGATTGCCTTTTCTCTCTCTCTCTCTCCCTTACTTTATATCTTGCATGCTTTTATTGTGCTTTCATTTACATGCTTGATATACTTTGTGCTTAATTGATATACTTGCTTGGGTTGTTTGCTAACACTTGTATTTAACCAAGAGAGCCAACGTGGCACCTCAACCCATTCAAGGGGAATCTAGAGGAGTGTCCAGAGCCCTTCACGGGGAATTCGGCAACACTCTTGTGTTAACATAGTGTTTAGAGTAAAAGATTTAATTAGGCCATAATTGTTTTTAGCTTCCGCATCATTTGGCATTAAGTGACCATTAGATTAGCCTTCACCTATTCACCCCCCCTCTAGGTGAACCTTCACAACCCACTTGCACAACCTCCTCAACACTATGAGGGAAAGGCACAAAGCCATGCAAAAATAGGGTTTACATCTTGGTGATCAAAAGATCACAAACCAATCTCTTTTTCCCACAAACACAAAGACCCTATAGATAGGATAGAATGAAGCTCAAGTGTGAAAAACAAACTGTTTAAAACAAAGAAAAATCAATTGGGAAATCTCCACAAAGATATGGAATGATTAGACCAAAACAAATTCCCAAAAGACTATTTTCTTTGAAATAATGAAACACTTTTTTTTAAAAAAACAATAAAGATTGATCTTTTTGGCACAAAGAAACTCTTTTCAAACTTGTATAAACACTAGAGAAAGCTCAGAAATTTTAGCTCAAAAATTCTTAGTAAAAACTGGTCACAAATGGGTTTTTATAGCCTCTTTAAAAATATAGCCGTTGGCAGCAGAAATTGCCAGAAATGGCCTTACGGTCGACCGGCCGGTCGACCGGCCAACGGTTAATTTTTGACCGTTTGCTGCTACCGGTCGACCAGCTCCTGAACCAGAGAGCAACGGCTCTCAGGCCGGTCGACCGGAGCAAACTCGAGAGTGGGTTGCTCTCAGTCGGTCGACCGGTCGACTGACAGGGCTACGTGCACAATCTTGTGCACGTCCGGTCGACCGCTACGGTCGACCGCCAGAGCCTGGCAGCCAATAAAAGGGACTAAAAAACTGGATTTTTAAAGTCTTAAAAATTCCCATAAAATCTCTAAAAATTTACAAAAATAGTTTTATCATTATTCATTGATAAACAAACTTGTGTGAAAAATTTCAACACAATTTCAAACATTTTGAACCATTTTTGTGTTAAGGAAATATTGCCGAAAACCAAAACCTGTATTTTTCCAAACTTGAATTTTCCAAATGAACATCCGATTTTTTCAAAACTTATCCAAATACAAAAACATGATACTTAAACACTTTGAAGCATGTTGCATATGGATAGAAATCCAATGTACAAGAAACATATATATTTTCATGTTTTTGACTTTTAATCCAAAAATATGTTTTGTTGAAAATACAAAACCTAAACCACATGAATAGGTAAGTCAAAATAAGTTTGTCTAGAAAGTTAAGCATGCATGTATATAGAATGAATCTACTATACATAAACCATTTAAACTTGTTTTGATCTAACTATCTATGAAAATCAATATTGGTTAAACCAAAAACCGAAAACCAATATCCAAAACATAAAACGTGTGTGTGCTGTGAACTTGAGCATATCACACTATCTAATCTTTACACATGGATCTAAAACACAAACTAAATTAGGATACCTAAGTCTTCTTGACGATCTCCATCTTCAAGTTGACTCGATCCAAAACTCCAAAATCCGTGATCCACCGAGCTAAACTCCAACAGTGCTATGTATGATCTTTTTGCTCGGGCTCTGGAATCACCATGTGAAAGGCTTCAAAACTCCTTTGTTGAAGCTAATCACCAACTAATATCTTGGTTAAAGATCTGAAACTAAACATCACAAGATTATTAGTAAACATAACTACATGAGTTAATCATCATCAAAACTAGAGTCGAAGGCCTCTGGGCCAACATTCTCCCCCTTTTTGATGATGACAAAACTCATGGAGTTATATATGCATGGATTAAAGTTAAGCTTCAAATAAGCTCCCCCTTAACTCATGCATCACAATAAATAATAAATATGTGCAATGAATATAAAACATGAACATGCATAGACATGCACAAAAATAATGAAACATGGTCTTGATACCAATTAAACGGTAAAACTTTTATTAAAGCTCTTGATACCAAAATTAAACACGTTCTTTAAATAAAGCTCTTGATATCAAAAATTAAGTGAAATTAAGTAATGAATGCTCTTGATACCAATAAAATGCAATAAAATGCTCTTGATACCAATAAACATCAAACTAAAAAAAATGCTCTTGATACCAATTAAACGACAAACTAATAAACAAAAACAAACTATGTTTCTAGATAAACAAAACATGCATATAAAACATGCATATAAACTCAAATAATTCTCCCCCTTTTTGTCAATCATCAACAAAGGGGTCAAAAATAATAAAAACAATGTTCTCCCCCTTTTTGTCTAAAAAAAAATGATATCAATAAGGGGTGCAATCAATAATGATACCAATTAAAAATGTGTCAATTGTAGTACATTTTGATACCAATTGAAAGTGAACATATATCAATTCAAAGTAAATAAGGCATTGATACCAATTGTGAGAAAACAAATAAAATCTTAATACCAATTGAAAGTATTCAAATAAGCATCTTGATACAAAAAGATACCAATTGTAAGTATTTGTCATTTAGAGCATATGATATCAAAATAAAATCAATTTTCAACATAAAGTGTGGGAGTAGAAATCAACGGTAAACAAAATACCAATTGAAAGATAAAAATACAAATTTTCTCCCCCTTTATGAAAAATCAACTAAAAAGATGCATAAGCTTGTGTTTAAAATATCAATTGAAAACTAATCAATTGAAACATGATGGTCATTAAAAATTCAAGCTTTTAGCATAAACATATATATGTATGAAAAATTAGATACCAATCAAAATTGATACAATTTGAAGTGAACGCATACATACATAAAAATATATATGAGTATACAAGAAATGTCAATATTAATACCAATTGAAAGAATCCAATGATACCAATTGAAACAACAATAATATCAAATGTATATCTCATATTTCCTACCACCCAATTCATGCTCATGTTTAAATAGATTTTCAATAAGAACATACAAGGCATGGTCGCCCAACCAACCGCCCTCATAAGGTAGGGTTTTCAAAAAGAGGGTTGAAAAATAGTGTATGTTTGAAAACATCTACCATAACGAAGAATCCCACAACTAGTTAAATGGAAAAACTTATAAACTAGTACGAAATCCTTCAAGTAAGGAATAAAACAAAAATATTTTTCATGAAACATGAAATTCACATGATAGCCAACACTCTAAGTCAATGAAGCATAATTATGACTCATGAAAACAAAACATGAGTAAACTATAAAGATGAGTGTACAAACAAGATGTGAAGATCATAATCATGAAAGATAGACAATAAGCTCAATTTAGATTCCTTTAAACATTAAAAACATGAAAAACTAAATTTTCATTAAAAACAATTTATACTTCAAGGCATATGTATGTTTTGACAACACAAGGAGTATACATACATATCCCTAAACACAATTTGAGTCCATAATAAAGATTTGCATGAAAAGCAAATGACTCAAGGGGTATACATGTATATCTTAAAGTTTGGTAAAATAAACATATACATGAAGCGAAAACACATGATCATAAAACATATCCAAAATGGGGAATACAAGTTAAAATGCATGAATCATCAAAACTAGACTATACTAGCACATCTAATGGGTACAAATAAGCATTCAAGCACAAACATATAATGATCTATTTGTGGCCCACTATATGTACAAGTATATATCCTAGTTTTAATGAAAACTAACATTTAAACAAGTAATCAAATCATGAAGTATAAAACGAGACATAAATCAACATGATAATCATAAAAACGATCATAATGTAAATCCACATGCTATTAGAGTTATGATATACATAATAGCTAAACATATGTGAGAACACAAAGAATGATCCATATGAACATGGGTGATCTCAAAAGCTATACAAGTATGTCAATGGTCTAATAATCATGGCATTTAACATACTAATCAAAAACATGAAGCATCAAAACAAAAATCATAAACATTCATATGATCATTATGTATATGCATATGCATTAGATCTAGGACATACATATTTGTTTAAAACAAAGTGAGAACACAATGATATAAGTCCATATTAAACATGGGTGTCTCAAATAACTAACATGTATATCACTAATCTAATTAACATGGCATAATCATAATAATCAATAAACATCAAACATACTATAAACAATGAACATGAAAAGCATGCAAATATAAACGGGAGTTAGAGATTGATACTAAAACCGATGAAGGCAACTCTCTAGTTCTCCAAATCAAGGTGGTCCTCCCACCAAACTTCCCTTGAAAGTGATGCATCCAAATAGTCCTTATGAAGCTTGGAACGCATCCACCTCAAGGTGCCGCAACTCTCACGTCATGGGAGAGCCCACACCTACATCAAATATAATATGGGTGGTTTTTGGTACCCATTTCCTTTTGGGTCCATAGGGGTTAGGACCTTTACTAACCCAAACAAAATTAGTTGCTAAATTAACATCATGTAAATGATCATAGCAAAATTTAGCAAGGTGGCCCTTACGTCCACAATGTGTACAAGTGTACACATGAGCATACATGTGATGGGTGTGACCGTGAGTAGCATGTGCATGCCATGGAGGGTGTGCATGCATAGATGGAACTTGTTTCTTTCGAAACAAAGATTCCAAGTGTGTATGACTCACAACACAATGGCTCAAAGTGGAGCCCAAATAATCAACATTTTTCTTCAAATATTTATATCATTTTCAATACTTGAAGATAAAGTGGAGCATGCAATAGATGTGCTAGGTGAGGCTACACTAGCATGGCAAACATGTGAATCTATATCATTTTTCAAAGATTTATTTTTATTTAAAACTAAATCTAATTCTTTTGAAATAAACTCAATTTCATTTTTCAAAGAATGGTTATCCTTTAAAATAAAATCTAATTTTGAAGAAAAACCTCATTGTTTTTCACAACATTATCACAATCATTTTTACTTTTCAAAAATTCATTTTCCTTTATGGCAAGGTCTAGTTGAGATTTAAGTGAGTCACGTTCACTATAAATCTCTTCCTTCTCTTGTAAAATTAAATCAAATCTTGAACACAAATCCTCATATTCTTCTTTTAGTTTAAAATTCTTCTTTTTCAAAAGATCATGTTTTTCCAAAAAAAATTCAAACTTAGTAGCAAGTTTCATATTTAAGGTTTGAACTTCTAAACACCCATAGCAATAGGAACTAGTGCTAGCATCTAGTTGAGATTCTGATTGTACCTCAAGGGAGTCATTCCCTTGGACCATGAGGCAATGCTCGTCGGACTTGTCTCTCCTAGATCTCCTCATCTTATCGATAACCTTTGATAGCTCGGGAGAAGTCAAAATGCTCCAAACTGCAAAAGTCGAATCATAGTGAGCAAACACATATAAAAGATCTTTATCAAGAGATGCTCTAAGTGTCTTAAGGGCTAGTGCATTGGCCTTTTTATGCTTGCTATCATTGTGGTAGGATTCTTTAGTAGTGGCATGATAAACTTTATGTCCTAGGGTTTTCAAATGACAACTCATCTTGGTCTTCCAAATATCAAGTCTAGAAATATCAAACATAAGAGGGCTATCCATGAGTGCAAACTATATGTGTGCAAATGCAAATAAAGATTAGCAAACCAAGATCTCACTCCTAGGTGGTTAAACCTAAATATCAGGAGCGTAGGCTCTGATACCAATTGAAATCACCTAGAGGGGGTGAATAGGTGATAATGCTAATCTAATGAACTAAATGCGGAATTTAAAAACTAATTGCAATTACACTTAATGCAACCAATAAGTGATGCACACACAACCAAGCCAAGCATATAAATATGAATGATCAATATGAAATAATGCAAGGCACAATACAAAGAGAGAGAGAGAGAGTAAGAGTCAATGGATCAAGCGCAAACAATAAGATTTGTTTCGAGGTTCGAGCACCCAGCTCTACATCCCCGCCTTCACCCAGAAGGATTTCGAATCCACTAGCTTGTCCACAAAGGACTCCCACACAGGGAACCTCCATCGAGGATTTGGGGCAATACAATAACTAGGAGTACCCAACTCCTCTCTTTACAACCACAACCTCTCACTAGAGGCAAAGCACCAAGCCAACCAAAACAATCACCTCACAACTTGAGGGATAAGCACAAAGCTACACAAGGATCACCTCACAACTAGAGGAATGCAACCCACTTGCACAACCTCCTCAACACTATGAGGGAAAGGCACAAAGCCAAGCAAAAATAGGGTTTACAACTTGGTGATCAAAAGATCACTAACCAATCTCTTTTTCCCACAAACACAAAGACCCTATAGATAGGATAGAATGAAGCTCAAGTGTGAAAAACAAAGTGTTTAAAACAAAGAAAATCACTTGGGAAATCTTCACAAAGATATAGAATGATTAGACAAAAACAAATTCCCAAAAGACTTTTTTTTTTGAAATAATGAAACACTTTTTTAAAAAAACAATAAAGATTGATCTTTTTGGCACAAAAAAACTCTTTTCAAACTTGTATAAACACTAGAAAAAGCTCAGAAATTTTAGCCCAAAAAATCTTAGTAAAAACTGGTCACAAATAGGGTTTTAGCCTCTTTAAAAATATAGCTGTTGGCAGCAGAAATTGCCAGAAATGGCCTTACGGTCACCGGCCGGTCGACCGGCCAACGATCAATTTTTGACCGTTTGCTGCTACCGGTCGACCGCCCGGTCGACCGGCTCCTGAACCAGAGAGCAACGGCTCTCTGGCCGGTCGACCGCCTGGTCGATCGGAGCAAACCCGAGAGTGGGTTGCTCTCAGTCGGTCGACCGACCGACCGATCGACTGACACGGCTACGTGCACAATCTTATTCACGTCCAGTCGACCGCTACGGTCGACCGGCTCCTGGTCCGATCGACCGTTACGGTCGACCGCCAGAGCCTGGCAGCCAATAAAAGGGACTGAAAAATAGGATTTTTAAAGTCTTAAAAATTCTCATAAAATCTCTAAAAATTTACAAAAATAGTTTTATCATTATACATTGATAAACAAACTTGTGTGAAAAATTTCAACACAAATTTCAAACATTTTGAACCATTTTTGTGTTAAGGAAATATTGCCGAAAACCAAAACCTGTATTTTTCCAAACTTGAATTTTCCAAATGAACATCCAATTTTTTCCAAAACTTATCCAAATACAAAAACATGATACTTAAACACTTTGAAGCATGTTGCATATGGATAGAAATCTAATATACAAGAAACATATATATTTTCATGTTTTTGACTTTTAATCCAAAAATATGTTTTGTTGAAAATACAAAACCTAAACCACATGAATAGGTAAGTCAAAATAAGTTTGTCTAGAAAGTTAAGCATGCATGTATATAGAATGAATCTACTATACATAAACCATTTAAACTTGTTTTGATCTAACTATCCATGAAAACCAATATCGGTTAAACCAAAAACCGAAAATCAATATCCAAAACATAAAACGTGTGTGTGTTGTGAACTTGAGCATATCACACTATCTAACTTTACACATGGATTTAAAACACAAACTAATCTAGGATACCTAAATCTTCTTGACGATCTCCATCTTCAAGTCGACTCGATCCAAAACTCCAAAACTCCGTGATCCACCGAGCTAGACTCCAACGAGTGCTATGTATGATCTTTTTGCTTGGGCTCTGGAATCACCATGTGAAAGGTTTCAAAACTCCTTTGTTGAAGCTAATCACCAACTAATATCTTGGTTAAAGATCTAAAACTAAACATCACATGATTATTAGTAAACATAACTACATGAGTTAATCATCATCAAAACTAGAGTGGAAAGCCTCTAGGCCAACATTAATTCCCTGGTATGGTCACGAAAACGCAGCAATTTGCCGCGTTTCGGGGCAATTTTGGCGAGCCACGCATCGATCTTTGAGGCATGCCCTCGTCTCATCTTCTAGATGATTCTTTTGCCTATAAAAATCCCTGTAGAGGACCAGAGCCAGGGGATCCGAGAGCAGTGGCTAGGTTTCTCCTCCATTAGTGTAGAGTAGTGTAGTCTTTCTTCTTCTTTCTTTTGTATTTTCATTTCCTTTTAGATTCATGTATTAGGGCAGAGAGAGAAAGAGATAGATTGATGTAATAAAAAGTGACATTTTTTAAAGGTGTCTTCTTTCTTCTCTATTGTAATCTTCTTCATTTCTACATGATGTTTAGCAAGTTCTTCTTCTTATAAAATTTAACTACTAATCACTAACTAGCTAACCACTTACTTGATAATCTACATGAATCTAATAGTATCTACAAAGTCTTGCTCTTGCAAGAGCCATTGATGGCTTATGATGTTGGATTCTAACATTCTAACATTCTAACATCTATCCACTAACAAGCTAAATTGCAATGTCTTTGTTATTTCATACTCATCTTTACTTGGTTTTGATGATCTAATAGTAACTTGTAATTTATTGTGTGGAATCGATGTGTGGTTTGAATGTGGAAGAACCATCTTATGTGTCATGCTTTGAATTGCTTCTTCAAGCCAAGGACTAGTGATGGCCAAGGATCCTTGCGAGGCAACTATCACTAAGAGGTTAGCATGATTAGTAGAGTATTTAGTAGTTTGTTGTCATAAATCTTCTTCTTTTTTTATTTTATTTTCAAACCTTTTTTTTCAACATAAAATACCATTTTTATTTCATGTTGTTTTCATCTCCCATTTCTTTAACTTCTTCTTTTCTTTTATTTTGTTTTTTAAAACCATTTTTCAAAACCTCTTCTTATTTTGTTTTTTTATCTTATTTCTATTTTCTTGTTTACTTTCACCGATTCACGACCACTTATTTGTTTTTCACATCATTGTTTTCATCGCCTCCTCTACCTATCACTTCTGAATTTCTTTTTTTCTTTTTCCCATTCTTTAACAAAGAAGAACTGTTAACATACAACGTAAAAAAGACTATTAATGCTTCTATCACCTCTTGTTCCTGTGGATTCTACCCGTTGAGCCAATGCTATAACGGATGTATCGAGAGAACATTAGCATACACACTTTTATACTGATTTCATAATACACACATTTTCGAGTGTTGGTTTCACCCCTCATCAACTATCATCCTCACCTCCCCCAAATCCACCACCTCAAACACCCACAATCACCTCCTACTCCTCCTCTTATTCTCATCTCCTTCCATTTCACCATCCCTAACTTCTTCTTCACCAAGATTCATTACCACCATTATTCACCACCTCCACCTCCCAAAATTCGGACGCACGCCGCCTCCCACTAGCCACGTGCCGCCCCACCTGGCCGAGCGGCCAGTCTGGTCGTGCCTAACCAGGGCTCATGGCCTGGCCGTGAGCAGTCCAGACCGTGGTCTGTGCTGCTGCTCTCTCTTGACTCTATCTAATTCTTTCTCTCTTTCCTCTCCCCTCTCTTTTTCTCTCTCTTTCTAAAAATATTTTATATTATATATATATTATGGCGTGTGCGTGAGTTTCTAGGATTCTGGGTTTACGGTGGTTTTTCAAAGATTTTAGGCGAGTGTCCTTGTCTCTTTATTGGGTCTCCCTGCTTCGACAGGTTGAGTTGTGTATTTCGAGGATTCATGTATTTCTTACCCCGCTTGTATATTATATTTTGTTTTGTACCATGTACGTGTATTTTATATGTGGCTGAGTGCCCAGGATTGAGCATGAATTATGCCAATGACGAATGTTTGTACAGGGTAGTTTATTTTCTATACATATACCATGCATGTGATGTGTTTTATTCTGTTTTATACCATGCGTGACCGACCCTTCATGGTCGTTTAGCCTCCGGGCTCTCTACTCAGCCTCTGAGCTTCACCACTCCATGGTAACCTAAATATTATCACGTTTATATACATACTCATGTAGTACTAACATTTCGTGTGGGTACTCTTGTACAGACTCTGGGTTTTTACCCACTCCTGGACTAGCTACCCAATTGGTTTTTGGCCTTGCACCCTTATGGGTTTCGTGGTAGTTACAGAGAGTGCGCTTAGACCCCGGGCATACTCTAGCCTTCAGGCTATTGCCTACTTGCTCGAAAAAAGGAGTGCGCTTAGACCGTCAAGTCTCTCATACTCCGCCTGGTAGGCATGCTTAGTGCTCAGTTTTATCATTAGATTCATTTAAACGAAACTCTATCGGATTTTAGACTCGCCTTCTAAGCCGAGTCATTCCAGTAGCTCCGTTAAGTACTCTAGTGATTAAACATTTTTTGTTCACTGCGCCTCCAGCTTGCTTAGCTCTACTTGGATGTTCGCTTGCTTGCTAATTATCTGCTTACCAGTTTATCTATTTTTCTATTAATGGTTGTGAAGAGTTTAAAATATTGTTTATACTATTTTTCTTAAGACTGCATGGTTTTTCAGTATTCATACCGATCTCTTATAACAGTATTATTTTCCTGTATCACTTGACATGCTTTCACTTGATGTACTAACATTTATCATGCTGTCTCTTGTCACCTGCCTGATATCACCTAACCCAGCCATGCTACTACTTGACCTGTGATTATCATATTTACGGGAATCATGTACCTGTTATCCTGTATTATATATAGTGATCTATATCCCTAACATTCATGTACTCTTGTACTCCTGAATTTCTGAATTCAGAAGATGGCAAGTAGAGTTAAGTGCCACACGGAGCAAAGTGCCACACCACACACGTGGTGCGGGTCACCTCTTGGTATCCGTGGGGCCACCTCTAAGTATCCACATCGCGTTCTATTTACACCTGTTACCCGGAATGCATATGGTGTGGAGCTAAGTGCCATACGGAGTAAAATGCCACATCACAGACGTGGTGGGGCTAGCTCATGGTATCCGTGGGGGCCACCTCTAGGTATCCACCACCGCATCTATGGCTTTTTTACCTTCCTGATCCAGCACCTGACACATAATAATAATAATGTTAGGAATGTGGAATATTTGGTCTCTCCTTCGTTCGGATACTGATACTCACATATCTGATCCAAATGAGCTCTACAGGAGTACACATCCTAATGCGGATTACTAGTGGTGTGAGACGTTGGTAGAGAGATGATTGAAATATCAGACGGTAGTGATGTTTATTATTGAATTTTCTGACCTCTTGTTTACTAAATTTGTACCAGTATGCTTGTGACTCAATACATGACCATGTATCAGATATAACTTAATTAGCAAACAATAATAAAATTAGGAGCGGGTGTTATTGAATCACTTTCTCATCTGAATAATGGTGTCTATAGATCAGAGTTCGGATTGGGTTCTACCGGAGTGCGAACCCGGTGTGAACTGCCAGTGGTATGGGACACTGGAAGGAAATGATTAAAATAACAGGCGATATTGATTGTTATTATTGTATGATTAAGTTATCATATTCATTACCTGTATATGATTTTCGTGACATTGTGATAACTCCTGACATTCTTATTCTGTTACATTGAGGCAATTCAAGTTGTATGAGCTCAGGTTATGGTGACATGGGGCATATGGTATATAGATGAGGGTTTCTTGTTTGGATTATCCTTCGATGTACCTATCTCATGAAGCCGTAAACTGGGTTTGTACCACTGGTTTTGCTGTATTTGCTTTCATTAGGTTTTACTTCGAATTTCTGATTTTATGATTATTATTATTGTATTTTATAAACTTACATCCTGCCTTACCACTTGTGTTCTATTCCACCAGTCTCCTGCTCTTATCATATTATACCATACATGTTCCCTACTTGATATCGCTTACTATCTCTTTTCCTGCTCCTTTATGCATGTGCTCACGACACGATTTTCAATGCATGTTTATAAATCAGATTTATAGATACACGTGTGCTTATTCTTGCACGCCACTTGGCATTCACCTCACCACTCGTTGGGGAGTTCTAACTCTCCTAGATCCTCATGCCCAGATCCCGGAGCTTAGAGCTTGTGGATTCTCCCTGTTGATTAGAGTGCACAGTGGTAGCGTCGTGGATCAGCAGTTAACCGTCCAGAGCCCTATCCTTTCAGGCCCTTTGCTCGGCTTTTGAGTTTTTCTGTTGTGACTCGTGAGCGCCTTTCGTACAGTTCATAATTGTATCTCTTTGTATTTTCATATTTTCGCCTATCGGTGATGTAATATTCATGTAATATTATGTCAAATCCTGTGATAACTTTATAATTGTACTTATATGTTGGTATGTTTAATGCACCACATACTTTCGCACTGATTCTTGTCTATACTAATGCTTAGCGTATATATGTGAGGGTATTGTGACCTGCGTATATATGTCGCAGTAACATCTCCGTACCCGCGGAATCGAGGCATTACAGTTACAGATGAGGACGAACTTCTTCCTAGAGATAACTGCCTTATTTGAATGAGAATTGGGCTTAGAGATAGAGATCTTTATAACTAGATCCAACTCTTCTATTAATTACTTGACCCGTTCAAATTTGAACTGGACGAAGGTACTGGATTGGATGTTCTGAAAGTTTTCATGTGTCGCACATCTGTATGAGGCTAGATAGACATTTGTGACGATCTTAGGAAGGCCAGAAAGTGACCACTACAGATTGCCTCCTCTGCTCATTTCTATTTGAAAGAGACCGGGAACTTTCCCTCGGGGGGTTACTGGTTCTCAGAGACTCTAATGGAGAGAGGGGAGCAGAATGAAATAAGAAATTTCTGGGCCTGGACTCAAGGTGCCTATTGTCGCTTCAAGTTTTTTCTATAGTGGTGTGCATGGTCATACAGTCTGGCAAAGCCTTAAATGTGTGTCACATCCGCTGCAGCGCCAATCAGATTACCGCCACTTGTGAGATATTACGTTCAAGGTAGTACGCGTATCTGGAGTGACGGTGTTGATAAAGTAACTGTCTCTTATAAATGCGAGCGATTTTCGACGAAGCCATGGCATATCTGGCACGACAGTTCGAGTCCCTTTTTCTATGACACGTGTAAGGTCTTAAGTTGAGCGACACTTCATCATTCTTTGGGATTAGGCACTTAAGCGGTAGACGCTTGGGCTTCTTCTCTCTATAAATAGGTGGGACTCTTCAGGAGAGATCTGAACTATTTCCTAAAAGTTTCTTACTGTTAAAATCTTTTTTATTTTACGAGCAGTGATGTTTCCTTCATTCTTCATTCGATAGAGGAAGGAGAAGAAAAAGGTGGTGACATCTGTTGCACCCTGATGTTTGAGAGTTCATTTTTCAAGAAGTCTCAGCTCTTGTGTTGGGCTCGTCAAGAGGTTTCAGCTCTTGCGACGAGGCCCAGCTGTGGGAATGAACATGGAATGACCTATCTTCTGCTTGGTCTGCACGTCTGGCTTTTGATTGTAGTAGACTGGGGAGAAGTTTGGGTTTGACCTCTTTTCCTTTCCTTGCAGCGAGCATGCAGCAGGGAGTATAAGGGTATTCGACATCGGCTCCAGTATCAGGGGTTGATCGCCTGTACTTTTATGCAATGCCGGCTCTTTGTCCTTATTCGCTCTGGAGTTGAGATTATTTGTTTGATTTCTAGGATTAGGAAGAAAATTTGAAAAGGTAATTTAGTCTTGATTTTTACCTTGATGAAATTTGAATACTTTATATATACTTACACACTTAGTGTTCAAAAACAAAGATTCTTATGCCTTATAAAAAAAATTTAAAATATATATTATTAAAAATTCTTTGATTAAGTTGGGTATTTGTGCCCCATAAAGCATAAATATTCACGTCTAAAAGTGATCCATACTATAGATAAAAACTTTAGTTGTGTGGCCTTGTTTGGTTGAGTCCTTAAGTTCTTGGGGTATTTTCTCACCCGGTACCCTAAGACCGTCCAGTTTGGGAGACACCGACCTAAGGGTCATTACATGGACGAATTAGAAAGCCTAATAGAGCAAGGGATATTATCACCAAAAGTATATATAAATAAGACATAAGAGTAAGAGTTGAAGAACTCTAATCTATAGACACCATTATTCAGATGAGAAAGTGATTCAATAACACCCGCTCCTAATTTTATTATTGTTTGCTAATTAAGTTATATCTGATACATGGTCATGTATTGAGTCACAAGCGTACTGGTACAAATTTAGTAAACAAGAGGTCAGAAAATTCAATAATAAACATCACTACCGTCTGATATTTCAATCATCTCTCTACCAACGTCTCACTCCACTCGTTGGGGAGTTCTAACTCCCCTAGATCCTCATGCCCAGATCCCGGAGCTTAGAGCTTGTGGATTCTCCCTGTTGATTAGAGTGCACAGTGGTAGCGTCGTGGATCAGCAGTTAACCATCCAGAGCCCTATCCTTTCAGGCCCTTTGCTCGGCTTTTGAGTTTTTCTATTGTGACTCGTGAGCGCCTTTCGTACAGTTCATAATTGTACTCTTTGTATTTTCATATTTTCACCTATCGGTGATGTAATATTCATGTAATATTATGTCAAATCCTGTGATAACTTTGTAATTGTACTTATATGTTGGTATGTTTAATGCACCACATACTTTCGCACTCTGATTCTTGTCTATACTAATGCTTAGCGTATATATGTGAGGGTATTCTGACCGCGTATATATGTCGCAGTAACATCTCCGTACCCGCGAAATCGAGGCATTACAGTTACAGATGAGGACGAACTTCTTCCTAGAGATAACTGCCTTATTTGAATGAGAATTGGGCTTAGAGATAGAGATCTTTATAACTAGATCCAACTCTTCTATTAATTACTTGACCCGTTCAAATTTGAACTGGACGAAGGTACTGGATTGGATGTTATGAAAGTTTTATTTGTCGCACATCTGTATGAGGCTAGATAGACATTTGTGACGATCTTAGGCAGGACAGAAAGTGACCACTACAGATTGCCCCCTCTGCTCATTTCTATTTGAAAGAGACCGGGAACTTTCCCTCGGGGGGTTACTGGTTCTCAGAGACTCTAATGGAGAGAGGGGAGCAGAATGAAATAAGAAATTTCTGGGCCTGGATGCAAGGTGCCTATTGTCGCTTCAAGTTTTTTCTATAGTGGTGTGCATGGTCATACAGTCTGGCAAAGCCTTAAATGTGTGTCACATCCGCTGCAGCGCCAATCAGATTACCGCCACTTGTGAGATATTACGTTCAAGGTAGTACGCGTATCTGGAGTGACGGTGTTGATAAAGTAACTGTCTCTTATAAATGCGAGTGATTTTCGACAAAGCCATGGCATATCTGGCACGACAGTTCGAGTCCCTTTTTCTATGACACGTGTAAGGTCTTAAGTTGAGCGACACTTCGTCATTCTTTGGGATTAGGCACTTAAGCGGTAGACGCTTGGGCTTCTTCTCTCTATAAATAGGTGGGACTCTTCAGGAGAGATCTGAACTATTTCCTAAAATTTTCTTACTGTTAAAATCTTTTTTATTTTACGAGCAGTGATGTTTCCTTCATTCTTCATTCGATAGAGGAAGGAGAAGAAAAAGGTGGTGACATCTGTTGCACCCCTGATGTTTGAGAGTTCATTTTTCAAGAAGTCTCAACTCTTGTGTTGGGCTCGTCAAGAGGTTTCAGCTCTTGCGACGAGGCCCAGCTGTGGGAATGAACATGGAATGACCTATCTTCTGCTTGGTCTGCACGTCTGGCTTTTGATTGTAGTAGACTGGGGAGAAGTTTGGGTTTGACCTCTTTTCCTTTCCTTGCAGCGAGCATGCAGCAGGGAGTATAAGGGTATTCAACATCGGCTCTAGTATCAGGGGTTGATCGCCTGTACTTTTATGCAATGCCGGCTCTTTGTCCTTATTCACTCTGGAGTTGAGATTATTTGTTTGATTTCTAGGATTAGGAAGAAAATTTGAAAAGGTAATTTAGTCTTGATTTTTACCTTGATGAAATTTGAATACATTATATATACTTACACACTTAGTGTTCAAAAACAAAGATTCTTATGCCTTATAAAAAAATTTAAAATATATATTATTAAAAATTCTTTGATTAAGTTGGGTATTTGTGCCCCATAAAGCATAAATATTCACGTCTAAAAGTGATACATACTATAGATAAAAACTTTAGTTGTGTGGCCTTGTTTGGTTGAGTCCTTAAGTTCTTGGGGTATTTTCTCACCCGGTACCCTAAGACCGTCCGGTTTGGGAGACACCGACCTAAGGGTCATTACATGGACGAATTAGAAAGCCTAATAGAGCAAGGGATATTATCACCAAAAATATATATAAATAAGACATAAGAGTAAGAGTTGAAGAATCCTGAGTCAAATATTCACGGTCACGAAGGTGCATATGAGTAAGGGTAAAATAATAGACTAGATGAGAAATACATTTTTTGACTCCTCACCTTAATTGATGACAAGTTTTTAAATATAAACTAAGTTTAGAAATGAATAGTTTGGTTAATGTATAACTTATAGGTTACTTGATTTTTTGCGAAGAAACTTCAGATATTCTCTCTTGCAAAATATGTTTGCAAAATACTAACACTTTATTTCTTTCTTTATGGATTTTGTGGGTGTAATTCATTGAAAACTCTCAAGAGAAAAAACTCATCCTCTAGGAGTAACTTAGAGGTTTAACGTCTTGTTGCACATGTCAGTGCAATTATGATTCCTACTAAAGCGGATAGTTAGTTTAGTTTAGTTTTTTAGTTTTCCTCGAGGACGAACAAAAGATAGGTGTGGCGGTGTGATTGTACCCTGCATTACTTATTTAGTGTCACATGTGTCACATTACTTCATTTAATTTTGTAATAAAACTCTGCTATTTTATTCATTTTCATGTCTAGTAGTATGCGGGGTAATTAATGAAGAAAAGAGAAAAATGGACTGGTTTATCCCATTAAATCCAGAAATTCAAAGATCAAGCAAATCAATAGGGATCTATTCAAATCCAGAGGTTTTAGAAGCCATTCTATATGAAAATCGGGTATAAAAGATAAGATAATACCAATTACAAATCAGTTAAAAATGAATTTTTGAAGACCTAATCGGTTAAGCTGAAGATCGAAGGATATATCGTCAAACTGAATTGAAATTGGAAATACGATTAGAGATAAACTAGGATAGGAGATCGACGATGGCCGTGCTTGCACGATCTGGCCCAATGACCAGATCATGGCCGCGCAAACGTGACAAAAGCCGTGTTTGCTGCTTGAATAAGTCGGTTGGGGGAGCGTTTGCTCTCTCTATCTTTGCACGCTCTCCCTTATCCCATTTCTCCTATAAATGCTAGTATTACAACGGCAGAAGGGCACTACTTAGAGAAAGTTAGAATTTAGCTTAGACTTGTAGTTTAACTTGGGTTTTTATTTTTCTTTATATATATTTTCATTTTTCTTTATGTAATTGAGATCAGAGAAAAGTTTCATGAGAGAAAAAAAGAAGGTTGTATTTAGAGTGACACTAGTGTAAGTTTCCTTCTTTCTTTTATTGTTACTCTATTTCAATTAAAGTTACATTTTTATTTTGTTCTTCTTCTTCTTACTTTACTCGCCTCTTCTGTAACTTGTAAATCAAAGTGATTCCTATAGCGTTGAATTTGTCTTGCTTTTACAAGTGCCATTATATTATCCCTAATTAGTAATACTATATTTTTATTTTTTTAAAGTATTTATTTTGATTTACTGATTATTTTATTGTTAATTATTAACTTGATTTATGACTTATTGCATTATTAAATAAATAAATTATTTTGAAATAATTAAGTTGTAATTTGGCTTTATATTTACCATTATTTTTCATTAACATTTCTTTTACTAATTATTATTTTTATTTTTATTTCTATTAGTTGTTAATGTTAGTAGTAGTTATTTTCATTATTATTATTATTTTATTATGATTATTATTTATTTTTATTACTAACAGTGTTATTATTATTATTAATATTGTTGGTATTTATTAATTATTATTAATGTTACTATTATTTTATTTATTTATTTTAATATTGGTATAAGTATTAGTGGTAGTAGTAATTGTTAATTATTATTTCTATTATCATTGTTATCAGTGTTTATTAATATTACTATTCATTATTATGATTATTTTGTAAAGTTATTAATATTTTTGTTATTATTATGGTTAACTATTGATCTTGTTAATATTAGGATTATTATTATTTGTATAAATGTTCATTGTATTCTTTTATTCTTAGACTCAAACCCATGTCCCACTACCCATATCATCTTAACCTATACCTATGAGCCTTGCTCCAATCCGATACCCATTACCCAATCCACACCCATACCCATACCCGTTTATCTATACCCGAAACTCACTATCTCATACCCAATAACTCACCCTATATAATCTCTTCGTAAACCTAACCCTAACATATTCATAATCCCAAATTTCCTTCCGCCCTCTGCTGCCACAGACCTCCAGCGGCAAACCCCATGACTCCACCTCCATGGCCTGCCCTTCTCCCTTGTCGTGTACAGCCAACTCCCCACCACAGTAGCCGTCATTCCCTGCCGCGCGCACAGCCCTGCACAGCCTGCAACCGAGTCCCCTTGCTTTGCAGCTTGCTCGAGCAACTAACTCAGCCAGCCCAGCGCAAGCCCCGCATCCCCTCTGGTTGTTGCCGTCCAACAGCAGACCAGGTGCACCTCCTAGCACACCAGAACCCAATCAGCTCCTTATCCAGCCCGTGCCTCCTTCGCCCATGGCAGCAGCCCGCGACAACCCGACATCTTCCCCATGGCACAACAGTCTCCTCCCTTGCCGCAACTCCCCTCTTCCTTGGCTGGCCGTGAGTAGCCACAGAGCACAGCCCTCGGCAGGCCGTTCCAACTCCGGTGAGCCTCCGCGACTCCCTGATTCCCTCTGCGAGCACTCCATCATCCTCCATCGCCTCGCCGGAACATCAACGGCGCATTATCACTCCTCCGTGGGCCGCCGTCGATGGCCGCGTACCGCCCTTCTCTACCGTTAGTTGTCTCCCCCTCCCTCTCTTTACAATTTTGTAAATACATGGGTGTGTGAGTTTATATCATGGGTACATTAGTAATTAGTGTGTGTGTAGAATTACTATGTGTGAGTGTTAGAGTTTATGTATAATTATTATGTGTATTAATGGGTTAGCATGCATGTGAAGGTGTGAAAATATTTATGTATGTATTAGTGTATATATGATAGTGTTATGTGTATGTATGTGGGTGTTCTCGTGTATGTATGCTGTGTGACGTGCTTGTATGGGTGCATGCAAAAGTGTATTATTAGTGTGTATTGATTCCCCTTCCTCTCTGTGTGTTGCAGCGTTTCAGATTCGTTCAGAGAGATCCAGACCCGTTGCAGGAGATCCGTACCCGATTCAGATTAATGCCCGTTGTGGACCCGATACACAGGCGATTCGAAGACCGATTCATGGGATGATTCGTAGATCAGTATCGGTTCGTGCAGTGAAGACTAGACAGCAATTCGGTTCCGAAACCGCGTCATTTCATGTGAGGTTTGTTCTTGTGTATTTCCTTATTTGCCGTTGTCGATATGCATTTACATGTTACTCTCATCATTTCATGTGACTTTCTGTTATATTTTACCAGTTTGATTACTTGTATCACTTCATGAGATATCAATGATTGTTCACTTTAATTACGTAGTTGGTATGAGCTTGTTTCAGCGTTATTTCATGTGTTAGTAGTTTGTCATTGTTGGTTTAGGCCTAGTAGCGATACACCTTAGACTGTGACTCATTTCGATCCACTGGTTAGTTGGCCCAGTTCATTTTTGAGGACAGATGACATATTTCATGTAGAGTACTTCTCAGACTTGTTATTCTTTTATTTGGTAATAACTTAGGTGATGATTCATTCAGTGTTATGATGTTACTTTATTAAGAGATTGGATTTCTCGATGCTCAGATCAGTATATGGACTTAGTTGAAGTTTGGGTTGAACGGAGATCTATATGTTATTTACATTAGATATTAATCAGTATTTAGATGTGACTGATTTTATTGGATTGCGACTAGATGTGTGGGTATCTTACCATTGACTTCGATATGTGATATTATATTGGTTTTGGATTATTAGAAGCAAGGGTTCCTGGATGTATCAACTGATTATATCATTTGAGTATGGATGAGTTGTTGGTATTGACTTATAGGTGAACTATTCTAGATTGTAGTTGTTTGAGAATGTTTCCTCTTTAGAAATGATTTCCGTATGCGTTGACCTAGTTGGTCTCGAGAACATACCATGTGCTTCATGTTTACTTATTGATTACTTAAGTTAATAGAGATTGAGTTATTGTAATAGGGACCTAGACGATATCGGTGATCTTGTACTTCAGAGTTATCAGATAGCAGTGAATTTAACTGGTATTTATTTGGTTTAATCCTCTTTCTCTTCATTATTATCTTCTACAAAATAGACATTTAAGACAAAGAAATTAGCAGATTTATTACACGATAAATGTAGGAGTGTAATGAAAAGAATGCAAAATATGTGTATGATCACACCCCCACACATATCTTTTGCTCGTCCTCGAGCAAAACAACAAAACTAAACCAAAGATTATTAGACCACTTTCGTAGGTCACGCGATTGTACAGAGCTTGTGCAACAAGCCGTTAAACCTCTAGGTTTCCCCTAGAGGACGAGTTTTGTCTCATGAGAGTTTTCAGTAGATTACACCCACAAAATCCATAAAGAAAGAGAAACAAAGAGTTAGTATTTTCGAAAAGCATTTTGAAAGAGAAAAATATTTGAAATATAATTGTAAGATTTAAGTAATTTATAAGTTATAGGAAAACTGAATTTTTCATTCCTAAACTTAGTTTCTATTCAAAAATTTGTTATCAATCAAAGTAATGAGTCAAATTGTACTTCTCATCTAGTCTATTACTTTACCCTAAGTCATATGCACCTTGTGACCGTGAAAATTTTGATTAAGGGCTCATTAACTCTAACTCTTATGCCTTATCTATTTATATATATATATTTGGTGGTATTATTCCTTAGTTCTATTAGGCTTTCTAATATTCCCATGTAACGAGCCTTTAATCGATGACTCCCAAACCAAACGGTCTTAGGGCACCGGGTGAGAAAATACCTTAAGGACTTAAGACTCGAGCAAACAAGGCGACAAAACTAAGGAGTTTATTATATGAACCACTTTTAGTCGTGAATACTTATGCTTTATTAGACACAAATACCCAGCTTAATCAGAGGATTTTTTTTTATATATTTTTTTCTCAAACTTATCTAATCATCTTTCGCATAAATCCAAAGCTTACTTAGGCCAAAGCACCTAGCTAATCAATAATTAGATTTGTTCAACTTTCATAGATATATTTTTTTTCTTTTTTTTCTTTTTTTTTTATATAAGGCATAAGAATCTTTGTTTTTGAACCCTAAGTGTGTAAGTGTATGAAGTGTGCAGATTTCATTAAGGGCCTGTTTGGTTAAGGGTGGAAGTGAGGAAGTGAAGAAGTGAGGAAGTGGTAATAGTTCCCTTTGGAACTTGGGAATTGGTTAGTAAGTTTTCTGGTGTTTGGATGTTGTTGGGAAGTGTGGTTTGGAAAATGTTATGTCTTTTCTGGTGTTTGGATGGTAATGTGGAAGTGAAAGTAGAAAAGTTGACTACAAAGTTGACCGCAAAATAATATTAAATTAAAAATTAATTAAGATCAAGACTAAATTACTTTGACAAATTATCTTCCTAACCCTAAAAATCAAACAAATAATATTATTTTGATCAAGTATAAGAAATCCTAATTTTAATTTTCCTATTCCTTAAAATTGACTTAATTTCCTATAAAAAATATGTCAAAATATTATTTCTATTTTTAAAAAGTTTTTAAAAGTAAAGAAAAATGTTAATTTTTTTCTTTTTTTAAATAAAAAAAATCTAAGTTATGTTAGAACCCTCCCCCACACCTATCTCATGCATTGTCCTCAATGTATGAATTAATGCATAGATGCATGAAAAAGAAGACAGGGAAGGAAAATACTACCTTAAGGTGGTGGTTCCGGTGGTGATCTGATTGGTCCATGAAATGCGGCCCAATCGACTTTGCATGGAGTTCGGAGGAACCCACCATTGCTAATATAACCCACTAAAATGACGTATACATGAATTATTTTTATTAAAAATTTAACCGCATCTAATTTCCAAATTTCATAATTAATTTCAGAGTCAATTTTGTCAACCGCCTTGTCGAGTTTGAAAAGATGAAAAGATTGACTTGGACTTTGGAAGTATGGGAACTAATACCGACTCAGAAAAATGACTTAAGTCAAGTAAAGGTTCAGAAGTCGAGATTGGTTCAGGAAGTGGGTCAAAATCAAGAAGTTGAAACTTAAGTCCACATTCATTTCCCCACAATGGAATGTGATTTAATATTGGTGATTCAAGTTCAAGAATGACAGGTGTAGGAATCAAAACTGACTCTAAAATATTATTCAAATCGGGTAACAAAATAGGAGTTAATATTGATTCGGGAATTTGAACTGGATCACAAATTTGAGAATCTAGGTCACATTTCTCATTGAATTCAATTTCATAAAAATGAGAACTTACCAATTTGTCAATAGGACTTTCAAAAGTGTGAAATTGGTCAAGTTCAATTTGATGATCATCAAAGATGGGTGATTCAATTTCATGATGAATTGGCACAGGATCTAATGTTGACTCGGAAAAAAGATTGAAATCAGGTGAAGACACCGGAGTCATTATTGAGTCAGGAAGTAGAATTGAATCACTAAGTTGAGGTTCAGGATCATATTCATTCTCAAGTTCTATTTCAGAAAAGGAATAACTTGCCAAACTGTCAATAACATTTTCAAAATTTGGAGTTTGGGCAAGTTCAAATGATTGTGCTGAAATGGAACCTTGTTTTCCAAGACAACATGACTCTTCAGTTCTAACAGAATGGTTAACGACATCAGAACTGGCCAAACGGTGAGAACGTAGAGTTTGGACCATCATATCTATGTCATGATTACGAGCGTTTTGAGCCTGAGTCATGGCTTCAAGCATCTTTTCATAGTTGATAGGTTCATCGTATTGTTGTGATTGGACTTGAAAAGATGAAGTGTTGTTTTGGAATTATGGTGAAATTATGAGTCCGTCAGATTTTGTGATTGTTGTTTGGACTCACGCATACTCATTTCCAAAATTGATGGTTTTCTATTTTGGACTTGTGGAACTGAGTATGAATCTTAAAAATATTGTGGACAAGGTGGATAAGGAGGACAAGCTGATTGAAAATTGGACTCGGGGGAGGTGAATCCCCATTGACTCTGTGAAGAGTTGAAATTATTCAGGAAATTATGGTCATAAGATTGGGGGGCATGGATTACATTGATTCGGATAAGACCAATCCGGCACACTAGGTTGGTTAAATTTATGATATGCCGGGTTGGTAATATTCGAAAAAGAGGTTGGTGTATAATAATCCCCTTCCTAGACACTGATTTGGTAGGAGTCAAATTTCAACACCTTTCTCCTTAGGATAATCTCCTAATTGAGTCCGAGATGTCCCTAGGGCGAACGTCTACTCATTTTTAGTTAAGCTTGGATTAGTAAGTGAGGAGATTGTTTGTGGGTTAAGGGAGGGTAATGACTTCCCCACCTTATCTTATTCATAGGACAAGCCCTTAAGATTGATTTAGTGCAGTGTACAAGAAAATCAACACTTAAGCAATGTAAACAATCCAAAAGTGTTCTTATACTAGATGCTATGCACACGTACCTTTGCTCCAGCACTCTTCAACAGTAATGAAAAATGTAAACGAATTAGACACGTGCCTAAATGCAAGTCTAAACCGTTTTTAGCATTTAACAAACATCATTTTACTGTTGAGGTTAGAAAGGAAGTACAGTGAGTCAAACAAGGAGATAAATGCTACAGATATTTAAACTATGCACTACAGCCAACCTGCAAAAAATACAGGTTAGTAGTTCTCTCAGATTGCCACATGAATGTAGCAAATCTGAGGGCTTCTTGGCTCTGCTTTCTTGAGCAGAGTTCAAGGCCACTTATATGTCCACTGCAGCAAAGATTCCTTGTTGTCAAGCCTGTACACCAAAAACAAAAAAAGAAAGTTAACCAAAATGTAAATCAAAAAAGAGAATAACTTATCGTGCCTCCCCGGCAATGGCGCCAAAATTTGATTGAGGTTGACCTGCACAAAAAGTACAGTATTTCAGATTTTAAGATTAAAGAGTGCAAGTTACTCAATTCTACCGCAATAGCAAGTGGCTATGCGGGTCGTGATCTACAAGGAGGGACTAGCGATGGAAGCTTTTTTAGTAAGTCTTCTTTTAAGCTACAAAGTATAGTTAAAATTCTTCTTTAGTTTCTTAAATAGAAAAGGAAAAAATTGAGTTAAAGTTAAATTAGGAAGAAGATGGTAGATTAAGAAGATGGAGAAATTAGAAATGATATGTACAAAGAAATGGAAAATGAGTGATAAAAGAAGTGGGTGTTGTTGGTGTTGGTGATCTAAACTAAAGAAATAAAAGAAAAGAAAGAAAAGATTAAAGAAAAATACTTACTTCCTTTGGTTGATGACTTACCTGGAACCCTTGCATGTTCTACCTTGCTTCGGAGGCATTCAACGTATAAGCTATAAGATCGAGCTCAGTTCCCGTTCGCATTACATCATCAAGACGAAAAAGAATGAAATGATACGGAGTCTTGAGGAGGAGTACATCATCATGAAATATCGTTGGCACTCACACAAACATTGTTATACTGATGCTACTAGATTCACTTGAATGCTCATCATAACCAAAATAGTAAAAGTAGAAAGAAGAAGAAGGAAATAAAAGTAAAGACGAACATAAAAAAGTTACCTTTTATTGCTTGCAGAAACGATGGAAGAAAGGAGGAGGTACATCGGTGTCACTCTCAACATAAGCCTCTCTCTCTTACTTACATGAATCTCAGTCTAAACTATACTTAAAAAGAAATAAAAATTACATCAAAAGAAAACAAAAACCTACACTACAAAGAATGAAAAACTAGACTAAAGCCTATCTCTGCATGGTCCTCCCCCTTGCCTTTGAGATTGCAGGTATTTATAGAAGAAATGAAGAGGTTAGAGGAGTATGAAGATAGGTAAAGCTCGCTATTTCTGAATTTGAATCCTCACTTATCTCCAAACTTGATTTGATGTGGATATTCAGTTCTGATCTGCAGCTTGTTGGCGTGTTGATTGCTAAATATCACTTATCAAATGACAGAATTAGAAATAGTGATCAACATAAGAGTTGTAACTCTGCAAGTCCACTTTCTGGATCATATTGAATTATTAGATTTGAGATTCGGTAGCGAAGGTTATGATTCAAAGACTGAAATGTATCCAGTCAGAATTTGAGTCAAACTTGCTTCATCTCATCCGTTGATCTTCTCTCTATCCATTTATCTCTCTGTATTTGATATTACCCTCAATTGATCTTTAGCTAACCAAAATGGATTTATAGAAATCTGAATTTTACTGATTTCCATTTGGTGTTATCTTTCTGATTTGCTCTGATCTTCAGCTGAACATTTGCCCCAATTCTTGATTTGTTCTAACTAGATCTGTGATCATCCTCAGCTAACCAAATAGATCTAGTTAAATCTGAATTTAACTGGTATTTATTTGGTTTAATCCTCTTTCTCTTCATTATTATCTTCTACAAAATAGACATTTAAGACAAAGAAATTAGCAGATTTATTATACGATAAATGTAGGAGTGTAATGGAAAGAATGCAAAATATGTGTACGATCACACCCCCACACCTATCTTTTGCTCGTTCTCGAGCAAAACAACAAAACTAAACCAAAGATTATTAGACCACTTTCGCAGGTCACGCGATTGCACTGAGCTTGTGCAACAAGCCGTTAAACCTCTAGATTTCCCCTAGAGGACGAGTTTTGTCTCGTGAGGGTTTTCAGTGATTACACCTACAAAATCCATAAAGAAAGAAAAATAAAGAGTTAGTATTTTCGAAAAGCATTTGAAAGAGAAAAATATTTAAAATATAATTGTAAGATTTAAGTAATCTATAAGTTATAGGAAAACTGAATTTTTCATTTCTAAACTTAGTTTCTATTCAAAAATTTGTTATCAATCAAAGTAAGGAGTCAAATTGTACTTCTCATTTAGTCTATTACTTTACCCTAAGTCATATGCATCTTGTGACCGTGAAAATTTTGACTAAGGGTTCATTAACTCTAACTCTTATGCCTTATTTATTTATATATATATTTTGTATATTATTCCTTAGTTCTATTAGGCTTTCTAATCTGCCCATGTAACGAGCATTTAATCGATGACTCCCAAACCAAACGGTCTTAGGGCACCGGGTGAGAAAACACCCCAAGGACTTAAGACTCGAGCAAACAAGGCCACAAAACTAAGAATTTTATTATATGAACCACTTTTAGGCGTAAATACTTATGCTTTATTAGGCACAAATACCCAGCTTAATCAGAGGATTTTTTTTATATATTTTTTTCTCAAACTTATTTAATCATATTTCGCATAAATACCAAGGCTTACTTAGGCCAAAGCACCTAGCTAATCAATAATTAGATTTGTTCATCTTTCATAGATATATTTTTTTCTTTTTTTTCTTTTTTTTTATATAAGGCATAAGAATCTTTGTTTTTGAACCCTAAGTGTGTAAGTGTATGAAGTGTGCATATTTCATTAAGGTAAAAATCAAGACTAAATTACTTTAACAAATTATCTTCCTAACCCTAAAAATCAAACAAATAATCTTATTTTGACCAAGTATAAGAAATCCTAATTTTGATTTTCCTATTCCTTAAAATTGACTTAATTTCTTACAAAAAATATGTCAAAATATTGTTTCTATTTTCAAAAAGTTTTTAAAAGTAAAGAAAAATGTTAATTTTTTTCTTTTTTTTAAATAAAAAGAAAAACCTAAGTTATGTTAGAACCCTCCCCCACACCTATCTCATGCATTGTCCTCAATGTATGAATTAATGCATATATGCATGAAAAAGAAGACAGGGAAGGAAAATATTACCTTAAGGTGGTGGTTCCGGTGGTGGTCTGATTGGTTTATGAAATGCGGCCCAATCGACTTTGCATGGAGTTCGGAGGAACCCACCAGAAATCTCGCTAATATAACCCACTAAAATGATGTATACATGAATTATTTTTATTAAAAATTTAACCCCATCTAATTTCTAAATTTCATAATTAATTTCGGAGTCAATTTTGTCAACCGCCTTGTCCTAAAATGGAGTTTAAAAAGATGAAATGATTGACTTGGACTTTGGAAGTATGGGAACTAATACCGACTCAGAAAAATGACTTAAGTCAAGTAAAGGTTCAGGAGTCGAGATTGGTTCAGGAAGTGAGTCAAAATCAAGAAGTTAAAACTCAAGTTCACATTCATTTTCCCACAATGGAATGTGACTTAATATTGGTGATTCAAGTTTAAGAATGACAGGTGTAGGAATCAAAATTGACTCTAAAATATTATTCAAATCGGGTAACAAAAAAGGAGTCAATATTGATTCCGTAATTTGAACTGGATCACAAATTTGAGAATTTAGGTCACATTTCACATTGAGTTCAATTTCATAAAAATGAGAACTTGCCAATTTGTCAATAGAACTTTCAAAAGTGTGAAATTGGTCAAGTTCAATTTGATGATCATCAAAGATGGGTGATTCAATTTCATGATGAATTGGCACAGGATCCAATGTTGACTCGGGAAAAGGATTGAAAACAAGTGAATACACCAGAGTCATTATTGAATCAGGAAATAGAATTGAATCACTAAGTTGAGGTTCAGGATCATATTCATTCTCAAGTTCTATTTCAGGAAAGGAATAACTTGCCAAACTGTCAATATCATTTTTAAAATTTGGAGTTTGGGCAAGTTCAAATGACTGTGCTAAAATGGAACCTTATTTTCCAAAACAATATGACTCTTCAGCTCTAACAGAATGGTTAACGATATCAGAACTGGCCAAACGATGAGAACGTAGAGTTTGGACCATCATATCTATGTCATGATTACGAGCGTTTTGAGCCTGAGTCATGGCTTCAACCATCATATTTACTGATTCTCAATATGTCAGATTTAGTTGTTATTTCAGTTCTTTATTTATATGATATCATGCGTGGATGCTTATATGTGATATTGCAGTAATCATGATTCATTATAGTTTTGATTTATAGCTTGTTTCGGGTTACTTAAGGCTTAGCTCGTATACGTGAGGTATTTTCCTTGCGTATATGCGTTCTCGACTCTCGTCGCGTCTCCGCTTCAGCATATTTTGGGAAGGGGGCGTGATAGCCATTGATGACTTATGATGATGGATATCTATTTTGATTGTGTAATAGTGTAGTGTTTCTTTCTTCTTGCATTTTTAGTCAGTTAGACTGATTTGAAGTAGGAAAGATCCTATATGCATGTTGTGATCTCCTTCAAGCCAAGGTAGGTCGTTGCAATAGATCCAAAGTAAGCAAGTGTCGAAGAGGTAAGTAAGTATTCCTTTTAATTCTTTCTTTCTTTAATTATTAGGTTAGAAACACCTTTACATAAACACATTTCTTTATTTCTTTTTTCATTTTCCTCATTTAGCTTTCCTTTTAATGGAAACATCGTAATCTCTTCTATCATCTTCTTCTTCTAACATTAACATCTTTTCTTTACTTTTTAAGAAACAAAGAAGAACTATTTAAGAGGATCTAGTAATTTAGAAAGTAAGACTTACTTAATGCTTTCATCGCTGTCCCTCTTTGTGGATCACGACCCGTATAGTCACTTGCTATAGTGGTAGAATTGAGCAACCTAGCACTCTTAATCTTCATTTCTAAACTATATCTTTTCTGTACACAGGTTCAGCCTCAATCAAATTTTGTCGCTGCTGCCAGGGAGAGACGGTAAGTATTTTTAAGTTTTCTATGGTTAAATTTATCTTCATGTTTTTGTATTTCAATGAAAGCGCCAAATTCAGTGAGTAATTCCTAAGGAATCAGTCTGCGCACCAAAATAGAAGAGCGGATGTAATCAAATCACATAAAAAATCAATCGCAAACATAATGAATTACGTAAAAAATC
Organism: Agave tequilana; assembly: GCA_038442645.1. Taxonomy (NCBI): domain Eukaryota; kingdom Viridiplantae; phylum Streptophyta; class Magnoliopsida; order Asparagales; family Asparagaceae; genus Agave; species Agave tequilana. Next base: position 63,735 of record JAVJIF010008441.1, on the reverse strand, counting down.
TGAAGAGGAAAAAATCACGGAGAGATGAGAGAAGTTCCACTTTGTGAATGGCAATTACAAAAGGGTTTTCTGATTTCAGGTGAACGTGATCTCTTCCATGCTGGAAGGATCTCCTATTTATACAAGTCATGTCAGATAAGGCTAGAAAATCCTACTCAGCTTGAACACTAAAGTTCCTTATCTCGACAGTCGTTGAGATGGATACCCTGGCTTGAATTGATATAGAATAAAGTTCATCTCTGTCTGGTGGTCTGTGCTTGATTACAGATGAGGATAAACTACTTCCGAGAGGTAACTGCCTTAATTAAATGAGGATTGGTGTGACGCCCCAATCCCGCGGGTACGGAGACGTCACTGCGACGTATATACGCAGGTCGGAAATGCCATCACGTATATACGCTAAGCTCAGTATATGCAAGAATCAGAGTGCGGACGCACAGTGGTAATATGCATCCCAACAGAAAAGTACAAGTATAGAGAGTGATATAATATTACAGGAATATTACATCACCAGAAAATATAAAAGTACAATATACGAAGCGATATACAAAAGGTAAGAGGTGCTCACGAGCAACAAGAGGGGTCTCGAGAACCAATCAGGTGAGGAGCTGGGAGGAAAGAGCTGCGGCGATGTCCAAACTTCTGCTACACTCTGGTCACCTCGGAAGGATCCGCTGCGCACTCTGATCGGCTACAGCAAGGCCACCATGGTCCAGGCTCTAGGATCTAGACATGAGAATCTAGGGTTGTCAGATGCAACCCTGCAAGTACATATGATAAAGTCAAGTGGCGTGCATATCAGGCAGTCACACGTGTGCATGATCAAGTGATGTAGTTCAGGCATACAGGTACAGGCAATGATAAGTAACATAATGGAAATTAAAGAAACGACAGTAAATCATGTATATCGATAAGTCTGAATTGGAAAACATGAATATAAAATGATGTCGAAAGCATAGGTATAAATAAACATGTGATAAATACATTAAACATGCGATAAATACAAGTATGGATAAAACTAGTTGTCCAAGCTCAGATTATGGATTCACGAGATTGATATGTCAAGGCGATAATCCAAAAAAGAAAATCCTCATCTATATATCACATATCCCATGTCGCCATCGTCTGAGTTCGTACGACTTGAGTTGCCCTCAAAGTAACAGAACTATATTGTGTCTAGAGTAATTATTGTGCCACAGAAATCATATGTCATAAAGCAGATTGTCAACTCAGGGCATAACACTATGACTGAAGAATATAAAGGTGTTGCATTTTAAGTTATTCAATAATAATAATCAGTACCGTTTGATATTTCAATCGCCTCCCAATTAGCGCCTCACATCACTGATAGTCCATACCAAGGTTCGCATTCTAGTAGAACTTACCCGGGTCTGATATGTGAGTACCAGGACCCGAACAAAGGAGAGACCAAATATCACACGTTCTAATATTATTATTGTTTGGTTGTTATATTCTTATGTTATTCATCCGATCCATATGGTTATGTATGTGCTACCGGTACGCATACATCCACTTATGAATAAGATGAGTTATTATTTGGAAACTGATAAATCTGATGGCTCATATTTGTAGTAGGTCCAGTCTCTGCCCGGGATTAGGCTCAGGAGTACATGCTACTGCTTCCGGGGACTTATCATTACACGCCCCACACGACACTTTAAATATCAGGCTTCTGCTTCTGGGGACTTATCATTATGCGACCCACATGACACTTCAGAAATATCACCATTATAAATATGACATCATACCAGTATCCATCAGTTTTCCCATCCCAATGTAAGTTGAGTACTTTAATTATGTATATTACCCAAAGATAATATCCACAAGGTGTATACAGTAATCCAATATCCATGACTATCCAATTACGGGGACCAACTGGAGTATAATGTCAGGAGCATAATATCAGGAGTCTCCCTATTACAGGGGTTCAGGAATACCAAATGTCTGGTAACAGTATAATAATCATGCCAAGTTTCCGTAAAAGTGATTATCATGAATATGCAATGTAATACAGGTGTCAGGTACAATAGTATCCGGTCAGGTGTCACAATATCAGGTCAAGTATACTAGTGCCATGTGAAAGCATGTCAGTGAGTGATAGCATGTTAATTGTCAAGTGTCTGTATCAGGTGTTAGGTATCAGGTGTCAAGTGATAACATGTCAAGTACCGGTATCAGATATCAAGTGTCAGAGATCAGGTGTCAAGTATAACGTGTCAAGTATCGGTGTCAGATATCAAGTGTCAAGTATCAGGGGTCAAGTGATAACATGTCAAGTACCGGTGTCAGATATCAAGTGTCAAGTATCTAGTGTCAAGTGATAACATGTCATGTACCAGTATCAGATATCAAGTGACAAGTATCAAGTGTCAAGTGATAACATGTCATGTACTGGTGTCAGATCTCAAGTGTCAAGTATCAGGTGTCAAGTGATAACATGTCATGTACCGATGTCAGATCTTAAGTGTCAAGTATCAGGTCGTGGATCAGACATCAAGTATACATATCAAGTGCTGGTGTCAGATATCAAGTGTCGTGGATCAGGTGTCAAGTATAACATATCAAGTACCGGTGTCAGATATCAAGTGTCTGGATCAGGTGTCAAGTATAACATATCTGTGTCAACATCATATATTAACTCATATAGCGATGTATCATGTAATAAATCCACAGTAGCAATTATTAGGCATGTGGTAACAAAAGAAAAGTACTCGCCTAAAACCGGAACGAAATGCCAAGTAATATCCGGGAAACTCACGAACGCCACGTGCAAGCTAACAATCCAAATAAATATATATAATAATATAATATATATATATATATATATTGAGAGAATAAGGGAGGAGAGAGAGGATTAGTTAGTTAAAGAGAGAGAGAGAGAGTATTTGTTGGAAGTGTTTAAAAAAAGAAAAAGGAAAAGTGGGAAAAAAGGAAAGAAAGAAATAAAGGAGAGGGGTATGTTGGAAAATATGGAGAGGTATTAGGAGATTAAAGTGGGGGTAAAAGTGGAAAAGGAGGAAAGGAAAGGAATAAAAGAAAGAAAGAAAGAAAGAAGAAAAGAAGGAGAGGAGAGGGGGAAAGGTAGTCGGCAGCCTGGGTGCCGCCGCCGCGGCCGGCGAGGAGGGGGCGGTGCCCCTAGGGTGGAGAAGGGGGTTGTTTAGGGAAGTTGTTATTGTTGTTGCTTGGTGGTGGTGGTGGTTAATGGTGGTGGCAGTGGTTGTGGTGGTTGATGGTGGTTGTGGGGAGTTAGAGGAGGAGGAGGAGGAGATGGTGGTAGGGTGGTTAGAGTAAAGGAATTGGTGGAGTTGGTAGTGAATTTTGGAGAAGAAGAGGAGAAGGAGTGATGGGTTTTTGTTCAAATTGAAGATATTTGGGGATGATGGAAGTGAAGAAAGGAAGTGGGGAGGTGGGGGTACGGTGGCACCGGCTAGGTGCGGCGGCGATGGTGGCCCTGTTGGTGGAGGCGGCAGTGGTTGAGGGGAGAGAGAGCGGTTTGGTGGGAGAATGAAATTGAGGAGATAGAGAAAGGGAAGGAAGAAAGGAGAGTAAAAGAAAGAAGAAGGAGAGGGAGAAAATGGGGAGGCATGGGAGAGATGGGGGGTGCTGCTGTTTGCAGCAGCTGCCCCTTGCAGCTGACGTTGAGATGGCGGGGATGGGGAGGTACGGGAGCAGGGCATGGTGCAAGAAAAGAAAGGAAGAAAAAGAAAGAAAAGAAAAGAAGGGAAAAGGAAAAATAAGAAAAAGGAGAAAAATTAATAAATAAATATATTATTAGATAATTAAATTAATAGAATATTCTGGGAGTATAAAGTAAAGGAGTAGAGAAGGAAAAAGTAAGAAAAGAAAAGAAGAGAAAATAATATTATTATTTAAATAGGGTAAAAATCGACTGTTTCAGAATCGCTCTAAAAAATTCTCAAAAATAGAAAATATTATTTTAAGATGCCTAGTGAAATCGGATTCAAGGTTTTCAAATAAAAAATTCTGGAATCTTTCGGCGATACCGGTCGACACCAAAAGCGGTGAAATTTTGATAAATTCTGAAAAATCTCAAAAAAATATATTTAGATAGAAAATATATTCTAAGAAGTAATGTGAAATCTGTTTCTAAAAATTCAACTCCATTTGAAAATTAAAAAAATATCTGGGAATCGGTCAGCGATGCCGATTGACACCGGTTTTGGAGATTTTGCAAAATAATTCTGAAAATTTTCAAAAAATCATGAAAAATCTAAAATATTGGAAAACAGTGTTTGAAACTGAAATCGATCAAATCAGACCACCAGAAAGGTCAAATCGAGTGGTATGCCGGTATCGGGTTCCCGATCCAGGTCATGGCAGACTCTAAGACTGAGAATCCAGATCCAATACCAAATAACATAAGCAATCACAACTCATAAACAAATACTGAAGGAAAATTGAAATAATACGGTCGAAAAGAATCAGGACACGTATCTGGATACGTATCCTGGGAACGGGGTGCTACAATTGGGCTTAAAGATAGAAATCTCTGTAACCAGATCTGACTCTTCTACTAATTACTTGACCCGTTTAAAATTTGAATTGGACGAAGGTACTGGATTGGATGCTCTAAAAGTTGCCACGTGTCGCACATCCGTCTGAGGCTAGGTAGACATGTGTCACGATCTTAGGCGAGACAGAAAGTGACCACTGCAATCCCCTACAAAAAAAATTTTCAAAAAAATCAAACTTTTTTTCAAAAAAATCCTATTTTAATAAAGTATTCAAAAAGACGACTTCTCCAAAAAGTTATTCCAAAAATCAACCTTTAAGACGCCACATCGGCAGCGAGGCAGTTCGCCCCACCAGCATGGCGGCCGCGCTGGCGACGACAGCTTTTCTTCGTCCGGGGTTGGCAACCCCAAACGAAGCTAAATTTTTTTATGGTGTTCTTTGTCTGAGGTTGCCAACCCCAGACAAAGAAATTCTCTTTCTTTTATTTTACCTTTGTTCGGGGTTGCCAACCCCTGCCAAAGCACACTTTGGCTTTTTTTTTTTAACCAAGTGTGCTTTGTCTGGGATTGTCAACCCCGAATAAAACCTTGGTTTGATTTTTTTTTTTGCTTTATCTAGGGTTGCCAACCTCGGACAATGATTTTTTTATTTTTTCCTTTTTTTCTTTGTCTGAGATTGACAACCCGAACAAAGTAGACTTGAGCAAAAAAGATTGCCCGTGCTCTTTGTCCGAGGTTACCAACCCCAGACAAAGCATAGTTGGCAAAAAATTTCAGCTCTCAACTGAGCTGAAATAAAAAAATATGCCCCATGTCTATAAAACTCCCCCTTCTCACTCTCTCCCAATCCTTTCCCACTCTCGCTCTCTGCCCGAGCCCCGACCCTGGACCCCCCGCCGCTATTGCCCAACGTCGTTGTTGTGCCGTCGTTGCCCCACTGCCACCAGGAATGCCTCCCTCACTCCACTCTTTCTCTATCTATCTCTCTATATATCGCCTCTCTCTTTGGTCACCTCCCCGACCCTGTTGCCCCTGTTGCCGCTGCCACACCCTCTCTCTCTCTCTCGCTACTTGTCGTCGCTGCCTGTGAGAGAATGTTTGTTGGTTGACTCATCTTCCGATAGACCATTTAGCTGGGTAGTCAGGTACCACTTGGATACAGGTAAATTAGTATACTCAATCGAGGTAAATGTATCTATTTAAATATATTATTTTATTCAAATTGTATCGTGTGGTGCAGATGGAATGTCGAGAGGACTTATGACATGACTCCACAATGGGACTTGCAGTTCTACATAAATAAGCACAATGTGTAGGATTATTAGGCAGGTATCTGGAAGCCATATACTGTCAAGACATTACAAACTTTGCCATTGGTCTGTAGAGAAGGCTCTTAGATATAGCGGGCCAGGACTCCAGTGATCTGCTTCAAGATCGTGGGGATGCATGTTCCAAATTGAGTCCTCTATAAGTTCGGGCATACACTGCCAGACACTATGGACTTTGCCACTGGTTTATAGTGAAAACTCTCAGATATGGCAGGCAGAACTCCACTAATCTGCTTCAAGATCATGGAGATGCATGTTCTAAATTGAGTAAATGTCAGTTCAGCCGCTTGAATTGACTGCGTAAGCAAGCGTCAATGTGATTGGAGACAGGAGCTCAGTGCTTACATTAGCCGATGGGATGATGAGCAAATGATCATCAGAGCAAGAGATACCACATCACAATGTTCTCATACTATATGAGCTGGCATTGGGGGACCACTTATTGCTAGATTATTCAGTGTGTGTGGCATAGCCGGTCGCATACCAGCCAGTTGTTGTACATGAGCGGGAGATGATAATATCTTAACACAATTCTTACAAAAAGTTAAATTTATGATTTATTAATATGATTTTATTAAAATTTATGATGTAGATTGATGGATATATCTATATAGGGAAGCTGATAGATGAGGCTTTGACGGATGACACTCAGAGAGTTTCGATACTCCAAAGGATGGCCACTTTCATAAGGCGTGGTTGGCAGGAGCCGATTTGCACGCCAATCAAGTGCGCCAAGGTAGAACCTCATTTTATATCCAATGTGAGCGACCTTCTCCTCCCGTTGATGGATGACGCACATGACGTCGAGATGAGGAGGAGGACCTTGGACGTGACGATCTGGATCTTCTTAACCGTCTCAACAACGTCGAGGTACTAAGGAGGTAGCTGAACCATCCCAAGCTGCCCCTGCGCATGGGCAAGGATGAGGACGAGGCCAACTTTCACGTGCATTATTATGTTTGCAATGATAGATTTTGATATTATTTTGAGAAATTTTTAGATATTTGATTATGAATTTTGAAATCTTGATATGATATGAAGTTTGAAATGAATTCTGTTATTCTGACAAGAAATGAATCATGTTATTCTGATAAGATATTGTGATATTTATGATATGAGTTATGATATTACGATATCCGAGTTGTAATTTGTGATTTAAATTTTTGTGATATTGTGAGATTTGTGCAGGTTGTGATATTAGTGTTACAAGAACATATTTGTATTATGTGTGAGAGTTAGGTAAAAAATTGCCCAAGTCTTCTCTATCCGGGGTTGCTAACCTCGGACAAAGAACTCTTGGGCTTAAGTGTTCATTTGGGAGCTAGACAAAACATTTTTTTCTTTTTTTTAGTTTTGGCTTTGACTGGGGTTGGCAACCTCGGACAAAGTCATAACTAAAAAAAGAAAAAGAAATTTTCTTTATTCGTGGGTTAACAACCCCTACAAAGAAATATAGAGCAAAAAAATTAGCTCCGTCCGGGGTTGCCAATCCCAGATGAAGAAAAAATCGCCCCTTGCCAACGCGGGAGCTACGCTAGCAGGGCGAACCGCCCCGCCGCTGATGTGGTGTGTCAGATATCAGTTTTTGGAATAAGTTTTCGGAGATGTTTATTTTTGGAATAATTTATTAAAAATTGAAGAATTGGCCATTTTTTCTTCTTTCAAATTGCTACTCTTTGGATATATTTATAGACGACGTGGGTTTCTTTTAAATCCATTTTAATTGGTACCGAGAGTGGCGGTAAATGGGCAAATTGGGGATAGAATTGTGCAGTAGAAAGCGTTAGAGAAGTGATCAAATGGTCAATTAATCGCCATTAGTACGCGAACTCAAATCAACAATATGTTTACGTAGGGAGGACTCTGGTAATCTCAAAAGCTCCTCTCTTATTGTTGATAAATTGGTTTTTAGTAGACGGATTTTTGTTTCTTGAGCATGCAATTAGGTTCTAGGGAGTAACTATTTTTGAAGCTAATCAATCTTCTTCGAGAAATATGGTGAGGATAGGCGCCCTAAGTTACTATGTTCTCTATTGAATTTTTTAAGTTTTATATTGATATTACGGTAATTTTGTAAGATTTAGTATATGGACTATAGACGTATAATTTATTGTCTAGTGATGATCTCACATTTGCGTGACTGAGAAATTCTTCTCTACATGGTCTTCATCTCTTTTGTTACGATCTCCGGAGGAATTCTTGCTCGTCGATCACCAAGATCAGCCCACCAAACGCCAAGTCAATCACAAATATGGAACAAAAACCATTATACAAAGAGGAAGCAAATGAATTTAATGAGTTTCAGCAACTTGCTTATGTCCTCGGGGTAGAAAGGAGAAGATTTTATTCAAACAACTGAATTACAAGGGTTATAAATTGATCCGAAGATCCAAATGAGAATCTACACAATTCAATGTAGAATTCTCTCAAACAAACTAACCCTATAACTCTTCAATACAATTCACCTCTCTCAAAAAAGATTATAATTAATTGGAACCATAAGTGGGGAGTATGGGGAGAATCTAAAACATGTGTTTTTTAACCCAGTAGAAAATGGCCAAGAGAGATGAATAAGCAGTAGTTGAAGCAGTGGTTGTCGATAGCCTATGCATGGATACGCCAACAGAAAGTTGAAACTGTCGATAGTCGTATGGAGTGTTGTCGACAACAATTTACAGAGAGCATAGCAAGCCTCTACGGCAGTCGACAGCGTTTGGGTTCTAGACATATCCGAGTCCATTTCTGAATTTATTTCTGATCCAAATTCAGAGTTTTTTATTTCTTTTTCTTCGTGAACTCTGTAGCTATATAAAGAGGGATATTGTCCCATTGATTGTAACTTTTTTAAGAGAGGTTAATTGTATTGAAGACATTGATGATGATGTCAAATTGCATGCAGCTATTAGAACCAAGATGAATCCATGAAAGTGGGTGAAAAAGCATGAATATAAAATTGGTGAGCTAAGCAAGCTTAAGACTATTGTTCTCCATAACAGTATTGGTAAGGAGGTTCATAAAAGTCAGCCAGTTTGGTTCGTTGCTGAAGATTTAATTTCTGTTGGTTGAGCTCTGGTGGAGCTTGTTTGGATTGAACTACGGATGACTTGATCCTAGGCATAGGTACGTAGGCAGCTATAATGGCGCAGCTAATTGTTGAGTCAAAATCTGCTGATTTATTATGTTCGGCTCAGATTTGAGAAATCTTCACCTAGGTGGAGAATTGTGAGGAGGATCTAAAATATGTTTTTTTAACCCAGTAGTAATATGTCAAGAGAGATGAAGAAATAGCAGTTGAAGCAGTGGATGTCGACGGGCTCATTGAGAAGTTGATAGCCTATACGTGAATATGCCAACAGAAAGTTGGAGCTGTCGACAGATGTATGGATTGCTGTCGACAGCGATTTACAAAGAGCATGAGATATCTCAGGCTGTCGACATGCCTCTTCGGCTATCGACAGTGATGTCCGAGTCAGTTTCTGAATTTGTTTCTGATCCAAATTCAGATTTTTCGGTTTTCTTTTCTTCGAGGACTCCGTGGATATATAAAGAGGGGTGTTGTCCTCATTGATTATAACCTTTTTTTTGAGAGAGGTGAATTGTTTTGAAGAGTTTTAGGTTAGTCTGTTTGAGATAATTCTACGACGAATTGCATAGATAATCAATTTGGATCTTCGGATCAATTTGTATCATGTACTCAATTATCCCCATTGGTTGTAAATGGGTAATGCATTGTCTACTCTATCAAATTGTATTGTTTAGCTCATCAAAGCCAATACAAGGTTTTGATGCACTATATTTTCCCTTGTCTAAAGCTTTGAAACCATAGAAATGTTATTGTAGCACTGTGGTAAAACCTCTTTATAGTGAGCAAGAAGTCTGGTATAGTTTGCACCAGGTAACAATCTATATTTTAGGAAATAAAAACTATGTGAACCATTGCCTTTGTTACATTGTTAGCATGAATCAGGTTATAATAACAAATAATGATAATAAATAAGATCTCTAATATTATGGATTCAATAAGAACATACCTTTGGTACAACTATCATGCCATTAAAAGGAATACTAGATTCAGATGTACCTTTTTTGAAAGTTTTAGCGGAAGACTTGATGATCGTAGTAGGTGCTCCCCTCGAATCGCTCACGAACATTTTTTAGCCTTGGCGACATGTCTTAACGGACCGTAAAGCTCTATTTGCAAGAATGTAGTTTCCTTTTGGTCAAGAAATACCAATGGAGGAGAAATATAGGGTTAAGAGGGGTGGATATTGGTCTTTTTGTTAAACTTGCAACAATCGCATACATTGCTCGGTAATTTCTCATATGACGGCTCATATTATAAGATATCTAGGGTTAGATTTCTTTTTGCTTAAGCAACAAATCGCAACCATCCATTTTGTTGAGATTGAATCTCTAGCGACTGCGCCCAACAATATCCAACTAATAAATAATATAGTAGACACTAGAGTATCGATAAATACTAAATAAAAATAAAATAATAATAATAGTAGCAATGAATGCCTAAAAATTTAAACCTTGGAGAAAATTAATAATGATAAATGTAAAAAAAATTACTAATAATTATCACCATAATTCTTTTGGGCCAAAATTTAGCTCAATTAATCAAAATTAGAGTCAAGCCCAAACTAATTCCTTTAAATTTTCTTACTTCCCCAAACTAAGCCCACTAAGGCCCAAACCTATAATCTCTTGTAATAAAAAGAAAATCCTATTTATCACTAGAATATCCTCTCCCTCTCCTAATTCTCTTCCTCGTCTCTTTAGAATCTTCCTCTCACTCCTCTTCCTCATCTCGCTTTAGAATCTTCCTCTCCTTCTCCATATCCCCTTCCCAATCTCTCTCTAGAATCTTCCTCTCCCTTTCTTCTTTCCCTATCTCCTTTTCCCTCTCTTTTTTCTTCTAGAAAGCTCCAGCACCTCTATAAATCCCCCTACAATTCTCCCCATCACCCAAAAGCAAATCAACGACATTGAACCCACATCCATTCCCTCTTCCTCCAATCTTATTTCTCCTCTTCAATAACCATTGCAGAGCGCGGAAGAAATCGGAATCATCTGAAAGAGGCAAGTGTTCTTCTCTTTTCTCTACCATTTCAATTTAATTTAGCGAGTGTTCTCTCATCTTCTTGATCGGGGGAAATCGTGCACAAAAAGTGTCATTTTGAAATTAGAAATTAAAGTGTGTGTGCTTTGTCCTTCTTGATACTTCCATTATAGCATAGAGGCTAAACAGGTCGAATCCACAAGGATGGGAGATTAATAGTATGTTTACCTGTGCATTAACGATTCTTTTATATTTCAAAGAATAAAAAGAAAACAAAACAAAAAATGAAAAGAGAAGAGTACAATGAAAATAAGGATAGAAACATTGAAGAGAAGGTATTTGCGATTTTTGAAATTATTGCTAAAACAAAGTAAAAATGAAAGAAAACTCATGGCTACTAACTACTAATGGCTCTAATAACTATGCTAACCTCTTAGTGATAGTTACCACACATGTATTCTTGGCTATAATTAGTCCTTGTTTAAGAGCTTCTCAAAACATGATCCATAAGATCACTCATCACATCCAAACTCAAATAAACAAGTACAAGTTACACTTAAATCATCAAAACTAAACTAGAACAAGCATGAAATAAAGTAATGTTAGTTTGTTAGAGAGTTAGATATTAGAGTATTAGAATCCATCATCATGAGCCATCAATGACTCTTGCAAGAGCAAGACCTAGTAGAGGCTATTAGATTCATGTATATTATCAAGTAAGGAGTTAGCAAGTTAGTGGTTAGTAGTTAGTTGCCATGAGAGAAAATTAGTTAAATATGTAAGAAGTTAGAGAAGAAAAAAGTAGAGATAAAGAAAGAATATTTCATAGGGTGTCACCCTCCATTACAAGAACTTTCTCTTCTATCCTATGAAACACTATCTTCTCTATTACATGATCTACAAAAGAGAAGAAAAACAAAAGAAAGAAGAAAGAACTAAAACTACCCTAAAAGGAGAAAACTTCACTACATGCCCTCCTCTTTAGAAATTCTAGAATCAGGGGGTATTTATAGGCTAAGGGGAAGCTCCAGGAGACAATATGAGGCCACGTGTCGATTCCCGACGCGTGGCTCCGTGGTATAGCCGGGAAAACGCGGCCACTGGCGATGCGCCGGTGTGTGCAGACTGTGGCCGCACTTCTTATGCCTTTACAACTGTTAGATACTTGATATCTGCTCCAAGAATGGACAGATAGGGCTCCCAAAATCAATGACTATATCTAGGCTCTAAAAATCACCAAATAAATGAGATTTTAGGCTTCTTTTTTATTTCATGCCACGGACCTAGAAGCATACAAGAAAGCTATTATTAACAGAATTTTATATAAAATAAATGTGAAGATGTGGTATGAAATTTGTAAATATGGATACTAATCACACCCCCACACTTATCTTTTGCTCGTCCTGAGAAAAATAGAAAAGATAACTAAGAAAATTATTACACCACTTTCGTAGGTGACGCGATTACACTGAGCATGTGCAACAAGTCGCTAAACCTCTAGATTTCTCCTAGAGAAAAGAGTTTTATCTCCTGAGAGTTTTCAGTGGATTACACCCACAAAATCCATAAAGAAAGAAATCAAATGTTAGTATTTTGAAAACATATTTTGAAAAAGAGAAAAGTGCTAAAGTATTTTTGCAAAAAATTAAGTGATTCAAGGTCTTAGGTCAACCAAAAATTATTCTTTCTTAAACTAAGTCTAAATACAAACTCTTGTTATAAATTAAAGGTAAGAATTTAAAATTGAATTGATTCTTTGAACCTTCATAAAACTCTTACATAACATGCACTTTTGTGAACTATGAAGATTTTTGGAATATTGACTCTAACTTTCATGCCATTTATTTTTTTTGTGTGTGTATATATATATTCTTCTCTTAGTTTTCTTAGGCTTTCTAGCTTACTCGGATAGTGAGCTTTTAGCCCGTGACTCCTAAGCCAGACATTTTAGGGCACCAAATGAGATAACATCGCATCGGCTTAAGAACTCGAGTAAACAAGGTCACAAAACTAAGGGGACTATTTTGTTTTTGTTCACCATTTCAGGCGTGAATAATCATGCTTTCTGAGACATAATTACCCAGCTTCAAGAAGTGATTTTTTATGTTTTTATTTTTTATTTTTGATTATTATAGTATTTTCAGTCTTTATTTCAATCCCAAAAATTGTGCAAGTGTGAAGTGCATATATCTAAGATAAAAAATTCAAAATCAAATTATCTTTTCAATCTTACTTCCTTATCCTAAAATTTAAATAAGATCTATTATTTTGACTCGGTTTAAGAACTCATAATTTTAAGTTTTCCTAATTCCTAAAAAACTAGTTCTCTTGTTCAAAAAGTTTTGCAAAAAGAAAAGACAAGGGTTTTTATACGAAAGAAAATTTTAAAAATTTCCTAAAAAAGTGTAAAAGAAAGAAAGTTTAAAACAAACTACATTACTAAACCCTCCTCCACACTTATCTCATGCATTATCCTGAATGCATCGTGAATGTGTATATTCATGAAACAGATGGAAAGGGAAGGAAAATTACCTCATGGTGGTGGTTCTGGTGGTAATCTGATTGGTCCACGAAATGCAGCCCAATCTAAAGATTGTGAAATCTGCAAGAACCCACCAGCGACCACTCGAATACAACCTATTAAAAGAATGATTAAGTTGATGGTCTTATTTAAAAAATTATCCCCATCTAATTTTTAATTTTCAAAAATAATTCTTAAGTCATTTGTTCAACACCTTTGTCCAACAATGAAGTGTGATTGTGGAAGATGATTGATTTAGGCTCAAACAGAATAGAAACAAATACCGACTTGGGAATATGACTTAGATCAAGTCGAGAGTCAAAAGTGAGAGTTGAAATTGGTTAAAAAATGGGGTCCAAACTAAAGAATTCATGTTCACACACTTTCCCCATTAATGAAGTGTGATCATAAGATATTGGTGATTCAATTTCATGGTGTACTGGTACAGGATTCAATGTTAACTCTGGAATATAGAGAAAAATCTAATAAAGATACCGGAGTCATTATTGAATCAAAAAGTAAAATGAAATTACCAACTTGAGGTTCAGGATCACATTCATGTTCAAAATCAATTTCAGGAAAGGGATAACTTGTCAAAATGTCAATGTGACTTTCAAAACTTGGAGTTTGGTCCAAATGAGTATACTGAAATTGAATCTTGGTTTCCAAAATAACATGATTCTTGGATCCAATCGATAGAGTTAGAGATATAAGGATTGGTCAAAGGTTGACAAGAAAGACTTCTCTCACTCTCATTAATTAATTCGCTCATTATTGAGTCTAACCTGTTGATAGACCGGGTAACAGAATTTTGAGTCTGAGTCATGTCTTCAATACTCCTTGCAATCAGTTCTTCTTGAAAAGGTGAGTATGGAAGTTGGTTTTAAAAATTGTGATGAAATCCTGAGTCCATCAGATTTTGTGATTGTTGCTCGGACTCACGCAAGACTTCCATACTCATTTTCAGGATGGATTTTTTTACAGTTAGATGTTATGAAAAAGAAGTATGTGAAGCTTGATTCTGAGAAAATGGTGAGTCCAACATGTTTTGAGAATATCGCTCAGACTCACACAAGAGTTTCATACTCAATTATAGGATTAATGGTTGTTCATTTTGACTCTGTGAGACTGAAAAAGATGAATAAGACTCTTAAAAGTTTGGTTGAAATGATGAGTCCAACATGTTTTGAAATTATTGCTCAGTTTCACGAAAGACTTTCATACTCTTTTCTAACTCAGATTTTTCTTCAATTTGGTATTCTAGAAAAGGAGTTTATGAAGTTTGGTGTGGGAAGGATTGTGAATTGAGCAAGTTCTAAATTTATTGTTGGGACTCAAGCATGGCTTATATATATATTTTTTAAATCAGATTTTTCTTCAGTTAGTGGAACAGGAAAAAGAGTATATGAATCAAAATCGGGGAATAAATATCATGAAAATTGTGGAAGAGGTGGTTGAAATTTTAACTTAGGGGAGGTGAATCCCCATTGACTCTATGAAGAGTGAAAATTATTTTGAAAATTATGGTCATAAGATTTGGGGTATGAGTTATATTGAGTCAGATAAACCCAATCCGGCCTATATGGTTGGTTCATGTTGTACATAGCCCGGTTGAAGTTATCCGAGTCAAATGATGTCGGAGTGAAAAATGGATTCAATTGGCTGAAAATATTTTGATTATATTCCATTTTATCACAATAATCACAAATAAAAAGAAAAAGCAAACAAAGAAAGAAAGAAAGAAAATTTATAAAAACAAACATATACTAGGGTTGACCAAGACCTAGACGACTCCTAAGTGGTTAGACTATCCACAGGAGGTACATTGTAGCAATCTAACTACAAGTTAATCGGCCAGGTAGGGGAAAGACCACTGGGAGGTATCTGTGTCCGAGCAACGGGCCTAATTATGTCAAACCACTGTTTTTTGAGGTTTCGACTCTCAATCCCCAACCTTTAACACCGATTTGACAAGAGTCAAAATCTAACAACTTTCTCCTTAAGTCAATCTCTTAAATGAATCTGAGATGTCCCTAGGGTCCAACGTCTAGCAACTTTTATTTAGGCTTGGTTGTGCGAATGGGGAGGTGGTTTTTGGGTTAGGGGAGGGTAATAACTTCCCCCACCTTATCTTATATTGGGTTTTGCCTTTAATTTTTGATTCGTACAAGTATGCAATATAGATAAGAGTGAACAAACAAAGCGAATAAATCACCCATGTATTTATCCTAACTATATGCAATGCAATATGTACACCTTGATCCAGATCACAACAACAAAAGAACAAAATACAGGATATTGGAATTGAAATCGACACGTGCCTAGATGCAAATGTCTAAATCATTTTAAAATGTCCAATTACCGCATTTAGTTCTTAATTTATTGTAGTATTTAGGAAACCAACACAAAAACTAGCAGCAGAAAATAGTAATATGCAAAGATTTACCCAACCATACAAAATTTTAGGCCTTGAAACCCAAATTTTGTCGCGCAAACTCCTTGGAAGCCGCATTTGCGCAGCAACTTTTGAAGCACTTGCTCTCTGCTTTCTTGAGCAGAGAAATGCAAGGAAGTGTGACTTCTGCAATGCTAAATTTCTGAAATTTATGACCTGCACACCAAAAATAAAGAAGAAAAGTTAACAAAATTATGAAATCAAATCGTTCCCATCCCCGACAATAGCACCAAAATTTTATCGGGGGAAACCGTGCACGAAAAGATTGTTTTGAAATAAAAAATTAAAGTGTGTGCGCTTTGGCCTCCTCGATACTTCTGTTATAGCATAGAGTCTATGGGTCGAATTCACAAGGATGGGAGACGATAGAAGCATTAATGGTATATTCATGTATGTGTTAACGGTTCTTCTATGTTTCAAAGAATCAAAAGAAAAAAAATAAAGAATGAAAAGAGAAGAGTACGGTGAAAACAAGGATAGAAACATTGAAGAGAATGTATATGTGATTTTTGAAATTATTGCAAAAACAAAGTAAAAATAAAAGAAAACTCATGGCTACTAACTACTAATGGCTTCACTAATCATACTAACCTCTTAGTGATAGTTACCACACATGTATCCTTGGCCATCACTAGTCCCTGGTTTAAGAGCTTCTTAAAGTATGACCCATAAGATCACAGATCACATCTAAACTAAAATAAATAAGTGCAAGCTACACTTAAACTATTAAAACTAAACTAGAGCAAGTATTGAATAAAGTAATGTTAGCTTTTTAAAGAGCTAGATGTTAGAGTATTATAATCCATCATCATGAGCCATCAATGGCTCTTGAAAGAGCAAGGCCAAGTAGACATTATTATATTTATGTAGATTATCAAATAAGGAATTAACAAGTTAGTGGTTAGTAGTTAGTTGTCAAGAGAGAAAAAATAGCTAAACATATAAGACGTTAGAGAAGAAACCATTAGAGATAAAGGAAGAACATTTCACAGAGTGTCACCCTCTATTATAAGAACCTTCTCTTCTATCCTATGAATCACTATCTTCCCCATTACATGATCTACAAAAGAGAAGAAAAAAAAAAGAAAAAAAAAGAACTAAAACTACCCTAAAAAGGAGAAAACTACACTACATGCCCTCTTTTCCGAAAATTCTGGAATCAGGGGGTATTTATAGGCTAAGGGGCTCCAAGAGACAATAAGAGGTCGTGCAACGAATCTCAACGCGCGGATCTATGGTATGGCCGCGTTTCCATGGCCGTACTAGAGCCGAGCCAGTGTGTGTAGACTGTGGCCGTACTTTTTGTACCTGTACAGTTTTAAATACTTGATATCTGCTCCCAGAATGGACAGATAGGGCTCCCAAAGTCAATTGCTATATCTAGGCTCTAAAAATCACAAAATAAATGAGATTTTGGGTTTCTACTTCATTTCATGCCATGGACCAAGAAGCATACAAGAATGCTATTATTAACAGAATTTTATATAGAATAAATGTAAAAATGTGGTATGAAATATACAAATATGGATACTGATCACTTCTCTACATTCCAATTTAATTTAGCAAGTGATTTTCCTATTTTCTCTATAATTTCAACATAATTTAGCAGGTGTCCTCCTCTTCCTCTCTATAAATTCAATGCAATTTAGTAAATGTTCCTTTCTTGCTTTCTTGAATATATTGTAGGTCCAACTTGTATTCATTTTTTGTTCCTATATTATTTCAAGACTAGAAATCAAATTGCCAAGTAAATAGTGTTGCTAAAGCTTGGATTTGAGATAAATTAAAATGTGTAAAATGTGTAAATATTGTAGGTTCAATCGAATTCAACCTAGGGGACAACAGTTACTGCCCATTTTGAACTCTAAATTTAATACTCAGCACCTGTTGTTGTCCGTTCAAAATCTAGATTTTGTACCTACTTAGAAAAATCATATCTCCAGAACCATAGGTCCAAATGTTTTGAGATTTTCATATGATGAGATATAATGAGTCCAGAATATGCCCACAAAATTTTATTGGGATCGACCTCGTTGATAGATGAAACCCTGATCAGAGTCATAGTCTCTGGACTGGAACTATGTCCCCAGACTAAAACTCTTAGTCAACTTTAAAAAAAATCATAACTCTTATACCATAAGTGCAAATGAGCTAAAATTTTGATATGATGCAATTTAACAAGTCTAAAAGATGTTTGTTGAATTTCATTAGATTCCAACCTCAATTATTAGATGAAACCTCGATCCGTTGTCAAATACTTCAGACTGGAACTTTCCCCAGACTGAAACTGCGAGTCAACTTTGAAAAACTATAACTCCTACTGCACATCTTCAAAAATGAGCTAAAATTTTGATG
Organism: Agave tequilana; assembly: GCA_038442645.1. Taxonomy (NCBI): domain Eukaryota; kingdom Viridiplantae; phylum Streptophyta; class Magnoliopsida; order Asparagales; family Asparagaceae; genus Agave; species Agave tequilana. Next base: position 45,515 of record JAVJIF010008441.1, on the reverse strand, counting down.
CGATCTAATACAACAAGTCATAATATGTCCATAAAATTTTGTTGAAATTGACCTTATTTCTTAGATTAAATCATGGGTTAAACTCCACGTCCTAAGACTGGAATTCCGTCCTGACCCTGTCACACACCTTAACTTCAGAAAATTATTTCTCCAATTTCGTAAATCCGATTAGCATGAAATTTTAAGATACCATAGTATTAGATTGTAGATTATAAAACTAATTCTTTTCTTCTTCCCTGGAAAAGTTATTTTCTAAAATTTTTAGAAAGTGCTCTAAGCTGATGAACTCTTACAACTGCATCAACTCCAAAGTATATGCACATTTGTGATAATTGCATTCAATATTCACATGTTACACGATATATGTTATTGTATGTGCAGTCTTATCATTCCTGTACTATTTTTTCGTGTACATGTACATTGTCACTTGAATATTCTTGCATTACTATTACCAGGAGTCTCCTAAAAATATTTACTGTTGTTGATCCTGAATCATTATATAGTTTATTATGACAAATATAACATAGGAATAAGGAGAAAACTTGATGGTTGATTAGGTCTTGTTGGGTGAATTTCTTTGGATCTAAATCCAACCCTCTACAGGGGACAAGGTAGTGCTGACTACCACATGTGTATACATGTTGACTGTTAAATGAGCTTCCTGTTCTTGTTTCTGTTTGCCCTAGCAAGTAACCTTGGTCTTCAGCAGCCAAGGATCTAATAAAATCATGATTTCGGGTATGCACTGATACATCCACCTAACAAGAGCTCATCAACCATTGAATTTCTATAAACATAATTAAATATCATGATTACTTGTTTACTTGTATGTTATCGTGCATGTTTATATTGCATATCATCAAAAAAAAATTAATAGACACATAATTCCTGCATACATACATATAAGCACTCTAGTACGATTACTTAAATATTATATCTGTGTATTTTTATATATGTATATCGTGTTTTCTTTCACCCCGACGCCCTTCCTTTGCGCACTTACTTGGTCGTATCTGAGACCCTGAGTTTGCTTGTTCAGACTTAGAGCCTACAATTTTGTCATTAGAGGAAGACCATGTGTATCTAGAAGGACTCGCGGAGCTGCAGTAGGACTAGTCACGATTTTCAGTCACTTTTTGTACCTTGTAAGTCCCCCATGGGACTTTCTTTGTATTTTTGGTCCATTTTTGAAGGGATTTGCTCATCCCTAAAATTTTAGATATAAACTCACATATATGAAATCTCATACATGTATTATGAAAATTTATTGTGTGATATTATTACATAATGTATATATGCAATGTTCTTGTTGTATATATTTGCGACTGTACAAGCCTACAAAAGACTTAGCGTGTATATATGGGGTGTCCCCACCTCACGTGTAGATGTCGCTGGCAATGTCATGTACCATTTTCAAGTATTTTCGTAAGCGAGACGTAACATGGTTTTTCTGGGTATCAGAGCCAGGCTTATGCGAAGAAAGCTAGCTCTTACCATTAGCCTGAGACCAATTGCTCTACTGCAGTATACGTAACAAGACACACAATAAAATTTCTGAGTCCATCCTAGGGAATTGAATATTCTATCTTTTGGCGCCAACTCTAATCCTTCATGTCCTTCGTCTAGATGGCTAGTTGTCCTACGACCAACATTTTTCTGACCCAATGGAACTCATGAGGGCTATGTTAGAGGCCAACAACAACAAAATGAGTGGGTTAGCGCAGCTGTGGGAAGGTGGCCATCTCTGGAAGTCATGCTAAGTCGGGCACCATGTCAGACTTAGGTGACTCCACCCCGCCGTATTCACAGGAGAGGATGGCCCCTGGATGCTAAGCAGTGATTTATCGACACGGAGAATCTACTGACAGTAGCTCTTGTCCAGGAGGCAGATCATGTGGAGTGGTCAAAATCCAACTAACTTGAGTGGCTCATTCTTTGTTGCTCACTGAGGAGAGCCACTTGCAGAAGCCAGTCTATTGGGAGAAATTATTTAAAGCATTCCTGGCCAAGTTCATCCCTGACACTACCAAAACAAAGAAAGAACATAAATTTATAAACTTAAGGCAAGCTGGCAAGACTGTTGATGAATATGCGGTCGAGTTTTCCAAGATTTATAGATTCACAACATACATGATATCCACTGAGGAGAATCATGCCAAAAGATTGCAGGGGCTGAACTTGGATATCTCGTTCAGATATAAGACCTTTGCAGAGGTGCTAATGGATACCAGGGAATAAACAACTCGGTGAAAAGATAAAGTGGGTGCATATTGGTGCCCCAAAGCGCCCGACTGGACAAAACTCTGGAGGGACTCCAGCAACACCACGGGGTGCGGTACCTCCAAAGCGTCAGACAACACCACTACCCCACCCCAAGTCAGTCGTATGCAATTTCTGTCGAGGCATGCGCAAAATAATTGCAGGTTGGCCAATCATCTGTGTCTAGCCTGCAGATCAAGCGAATATCAGATCAACCAATACCCCCGCAGTCGATAGAATTTAGGGGCCATAATGTCAGTCCCAACAGGTCAGCATAAGCCGATAACACAGAACCATCAAGGCATATAGTTCCCTTCCAACCTAGGCCCCCTGTTGCCAACAACAAATGTCCCACTAGTCTCAGAGAGACAATGCGCAACTAAAAACACCAGTCAGAGACAAGGGCAAGGCATATACTTTGATGGCTAAGCAAGCAGATGCCTCAGGTGAAGTTGTTATGGGTATCATGTCTGTGCACTCCATTCATGCATATGTACTATTTAATTCTGGTGCTACCCATTATCTTATCTCATCTATCGGCATAGTATACCCTGTGACACTGTAGTAGGGGTTGGACTATTAGCACTGGGAATGGGGTAATAGCCTGTAGCAGGGTGTGTAGGAAACGACTAGTAGTTGTCTTTACGAACTTCTTGGTAGTTGAAGGCAGTGACTTTGATGTGATACTCGGCATGGACTGGCTCATCAAAGCTCATGCAGTAATAGACTACCAGAACAAGAGTGTGGAGTTTTGAATCCCCGACAAGTCAGAATTCAAATGCTCTAGTGGAAGTAAGGATCCTGGACAGGAAGGACCCAAGGAGGGACCACTGGGTGGAAATCTGGCAATAATGGACGTCGAAGTTTAGGAAACCCCCAAAATAGTAAAGGAGTTTTTGGATGTGTTTCCTATAGATTTGCCAGAATTACCTCCAGATAGAGAAATAAAGTTCACCATTGATGTGCTTCCTTGTACGACCCCAATTTTCAAAGGGTCATAACGGATGGCACCAATGGAGTTAACTAAAGTAAAGAATCAAATTCAGAAGCTTCTGAGCAAAATCCTTATCAGCTAATTTCTTATCCACAGCAGCTCGGTGTTGCCAGAAAAGAAGAAGGATGGGTCAAAAAGATTGTGCATCGACTACAGGGAGCTAAACAAGTTGATCATAAAGAATAAGTATTCGCTTTCTAGGATAGATGACTTATTGACCAACTACTGAAAATACACCCAGAGGAGGGTGAATAAGTGTTTTGCTAATCAAATGTAAGTTAAAAACTACTTATGATGAATGATGTGAATCGGTCACTCAAAATAAGGATTAAAACTGAATTTCTCGTGAAGGGCTCTAGAACTTCTCCTCTTCATTCCTCTAGAGTATAAGTTGATGTGCTTAGTTGCCTCCATGTTGAGATGATTATAGACCGATAATGAAAGTGATGAAATGAAACCAATAATAGAATGTAAGATGAACAACCACACAATTATGAATAATGAAAAGCAATAGAGAGCAAGACACAAGCAATCACAAACACAAAGAATTTATTTCAAGGTTCGAGCCACCGCTCTATGTCTTCACCTTAACCACTATGAAGGAATTTACTATCCTCTTAGGGATCTTCCACAATGGGACCTTACAACAAGGAATTACAATTTGGTCTACAGAAGATCGGAGTACACAACTCTTTTTCAACTTTTTTTCTAAATATTTGAAAATGTGAAAAATCTTGATCTTTGTGTTCTAAAAAGAAAACTCATGTAAAACGAGAAAACCATCAACCAAAATAAAACAAAATGATTTCCATTTAGACTTTTGGTTTTTGTTAGACCAAACAAATCCATGTGAATTAATTCTAAAGGTCTTGATGTCATGATATCCTTGATTGTTTTGAAAGAGAATTTGGTTTGTTTTTCAAGTTGGCACGCATCTCAAATGCGGTCCTTTTCAAAATTCAAATAAGGAATACCTTTCACCAATTTCTTAGTGTAAATTCTAGATAGATGGTCAAACGAAATATGATGTATCTCTTATGTCATAACTAAGAATCTTCATTAAAAGCATTTATACATATAGTGTTGCAATATAAATTAGACATATCAATCACGTAAACATTATTTTCACGAAAACTGGAAAGAACATATGCATTAACATTTCTATTTAAAACACTGCAAGAAAAATTATCAAAAATCACTTTAAAACCTCAATCACAAAGTTGACTAATACTCAAGAGATTATGCTCGAGACTATTAACTAAAACAACATTTTTAATTAAAGAAGATGAGACAATTTTGATATTACCTATACCGATAATTTTGCCCTTGGAATCATCTCCGAAGGTGACGGTGCCACCTTCATGGTACCTTGATAGGGTTGTAAAATTATTGATATCCAAAGTTATATGCCTTGAGCAACCGCTATCAAGACACCACCGCTCCCTATGTCTTGGAGCCTTGGTGTGTACCTACATCAACTAACGAATTGGTTGATTTTGGTACCCAAATTTTCTTGGGCCCTATAGTATTAGCTTTTGGAGCCCAAATATGATCATTAGAAGTATTTATTCTATCAAAACAAAATTTAGCTAAGTGATCCTTTCGGCCACAATAAGTGCATGAATAAACTCTATCATATATAAAAGTATGATGTGTGTGTGGGGTACGAGCATGCTTGGTGTGTGTAGCATGTCTAGCATGATGTGTTTAAATTGTGATTTAAGAGTGTGAGCATGTGTAGTATGATGAGCATGTGTAGTATGAACATGTTTCTTTGGAGTGTGTTTCTTACGAAACATTGCCTCCAATCTAACTTTATCAAACTCACATTTCTTTAACACATATCCTTATGAGCTAATTTTATTTTTTAAAATAGAAATCTTATTTTTATCAATTAATAGAAAATTTTCTTTATATGAAATTTTGTATGCATCAAAATCTTTTTGTGTGGGTATGAGTGTGGAAGATAAAGTATCATTTTCTTTAGAAAGAGTGATAATTTTATTTTGAAGAGTTTTAATTTCTTTTTTTATTTTTAGATACTTCTTTTTAAGGAAACCATAGTTGCTAGACAACTCTTCAAAAGCCGCACCCAATTTATCTATTGTTAATTCACAATCATCAAGTGAGAGTTCGGATGTAACCTTATGTGTGTTATCATTAATCATGAAACACACATGTGCGGTATCCACCTCTTCATCGATTTCACTCTCTGAGTCCCAAGTAGCTTTGAGAGCCTTCTTTTTGTAGGACTTCTTGGAGGTTAGTGGTTTGCTTTTGGTCTCCGAACAATCCGGAACCATGTGGCCCGGTTTCCTACAATTGAAGCAAATGATCTTCTTTTCTTCCTTCCCTTGCCATCGTCTTCTATTATTAAACTTGGCTTTGTTGTATATCCTCCTTACATTTTTTCACTAGGAGGAGAGTTCTTCGCCATCCTCTTCTTCATCATCATCGTCGGAGATGGTGGGAGTGGATTTGAAGGCGATTATCTTCTTCTTTCGTGGCGCCATCTTTTCTCTTGCCTTCCTCTTCATTTCATAGGTCTTAAAGTTTCCTATAAGATCGATGAGCTCCATCTCTTCTTTGTCATTTAGCCCTTTCAATGTAGTAGCTTGACTTCCTTTGAGGGTGGAAATGCACGAATGACCTTCCTTACTTTTGGTCATTGTCAATGGCACCATACCAGACGGCACCAATGGAGTTAGCTAAAGTAAAAAAGCAAATTCAGGAGCTTCTGAGCAAAGGCCCTATCAGACAAGTGCTTATCTACAACAGCTCAGTGTTGTCAGAAAAGAAGAAGGATGGGTCAAAGAGATTATGCATCGACTACAGGGAACTAAACAAGGTGACCATAAAGAATAAGTATTCGCTTCCTAGGATAGATGACTTGTTCAACCAACTACTGAAATACACCGAGAGGGGGGTGAATAGGTGTTTTGCTAATCAAATACAAGTTAAAAACTACTTAAGATGAATGGTGCAAACCGGACACTTAAAACAAGAATTGAAGCGAATTTCCCATGAAAGGCTCTAAAACTTCTCTTCTTAATTCCTTTAGAGTATGAATTGAGATGCTCAATTGCCTCCTTGTAGAGATGAGTATAAACTAATAATGAAAGTGATGAAATGAAAGCAATAATAGAATGCAAGATGAACAACCACATAAGTATAAATAATGAAAAGCAATAGAGAGCAAGACACAAGTAATCACAAACACAAAGAATTTGTTCCGAGGTTCGAGCCACCGCTCTACGTCTCCGCCTTCACCACTATGAAGGATTTCACTATTCTCTAAGGGATCTTTCACAAAGGGACCTTACAATAAGGAATTACAATTTGGTCTACAAAAGATTGGAGTACACAACTCCACCACTCAACCCTCTACACGGGAGGCAGCACAAAGCCAATTGATTACAAAGCTCTTGGTGATCCAACAAGATCACAAACGCTCTCTCTTACAACTTTCTATAGAGTAGAATATGAAATAAAGCTCAAGGAGTTAAGTGAAAGAAGAAATTCAATTAGAAAGAATTGAAGAGCTTTAAAACCAACTGAAAATAGATTTGAAAATATTGAACTTGAAGATTGAAAGCTAGAAAAACTTTTCTCTTTTGAAACAAACTTGAGTTAGTATGAAAACTAGTAAACTTGTGTTGTGAAAACCAAAATCAATGACCCATATATATAGGCAATAGATAAATATTATTAGTTAAGCATATCAGATCATTTGGGGTGAGTTTTGACCCATAAAAACCAAAAATGCTTGTTGAAATTCTCTAAAAATAAAACAGATTTAAAACAAGTCGTTAGCATACTTGCAGCCTGTCGGCCAACCGGCCGACCGACAAATCAAACCAGAAAAGAGTCGTTGGCTCGCGACCGACCGCCCGGTCGACCGCTCTATAGTTAAAAAGAGAAAAAACAAAGGGTCAGTCGATCGACCGGTCAACTAGCCCATACAGAGAGTTAAGCTCTGCCAGTCGATCAACTAGCGGTCGACCGCAAGGGTTAGCGGTCGACCAATAACGTGCACAAACATGCATGTCTCCTTGGCCAAAAGCCCAGTCGACCGAGCAATCAACCGTTTTGGCCTGACAAAGACACTGATCAACCGCACGGTCGACCGACTTGGCCTGAAATGATTTTTTTTGAATAATTTTGAGCTTCAAATAATTTTAAAATATTTTGTATTGGTTTATAAATAATATAGCAATGCATAGGTAATGAAATATATGTTCTAAACTTGATATAAAATTTTGAAAAAAATTATGAGACATGTATCAAAACCAAACATGTAAAATACCAATACTATCAAAACTTGTATTTTCGAAATCATGTATTTTTGTGTGTGTAACTTCTTGAGCATCAAAACTATATTCTACATTTTAACAAACTATTTTCTGACAAGGCTTTGGGTGACTACGAGTGTCTTCAAGCGGGCTTCTCTATTAGCAACGTGGAGTGCATTGAGCTTCAATCCCGTACTTGAATACCTTGAGTCTTCAACACCTTCCTTTAGAAAAAGAAAACTCCTTGAATCCTTTAGAACCCTGAAACATACTTGAACTTGATTAGTACTAAATAATCGCATATATTTTGTTATCATCAAAATCATAAATCGGTAATTATAACCTTGGGCCAACAACTACATGGTGCAACAATGTTCTCTAGGCTGGACCTTCATTCTGGCTACCACTAATTAAAGGTCAAGGCATTTGATATTCCCAAAACGGCTTACCAAGCAAGATATGGGAATTATGGTTCCTTGTGATGCCATTTATGGTCACTAATGCCCCAATCATCTCCATGGATCTGATGAACAGAGTCTTCTCCCCTCCCTGGACAAATTTATGATCATCTTCATTGATGACATCCTCATTTACACCAAGAACCGAGAAAAGCATGTGGAGCACCTCAGAATAGAGTTGCAGTGGCCGAGGGAAAAGCAACTATATGGAAAGTTAAGCAAGTGTGCATTCTGGTTTGGGAGCATAGAGTTCCTTGGATACGTCCCTCAAGTCAAGAAATTGTTGTGGACCCTACGATGGTTGAAGAAGTGTAGAAGTCGTTAGCGCCTAAGACGGCAATGGAAGAATGATAATTCTTGGGCTGACAGGGTAGTACAGAAGATTTGTCCAAGATTTCTTGAGGTTTGCAAAACCTTTGACCCAACTAACTGTTGGCCCAGAGGCCCATCACTCTAATTTTAATGATGATTAACTCATGTAGTTATAGTTTACTAATAATCTTGTGTTTAAATAGTTTCAGTGATTGACCAAGATATTGGTAAGTGTTTGGCTTCAACAAAAGAGTTTTGGAGCTAACACATGGTGATTCAAGAGCTCGCGCGTCAAGATCGCATCTAGTACTTGAAATCACCTAGAGGGGGGTGAATAGGTGATAATTCTAATCTAGTAAACTAAATGCGGAAAATAAAAACTAATTGCAACAACACACAAGCAAGTATATGATATAGCAATATGATCAATGCACAAAGTAAATAGAGAGAGAGAGAGTCAATGGATCAAGCGCAAACAACAAGATTTGTTTCGAGATTCGAGCACCCAGCTCTACGTCCCTGCCTTCACCCAGAAGGATTTCGAATCTACTAGCTTGTCCACAAAGGACTCCCACACAGGGAACCTCCACTGAGGATTTGGGGCAATACAATAACTAGGAGTACCCAACTCCTCTCTTTACAACCACAACCTCTCACTAGAGGCAAAGCACCAAGCCAACCAAACAATCACCTCACACCTTGAGGGATAAGCACAAAGCTAAATAAGGATCACCTCACAACTTGAGGGATGCAACCCACTTGCACAACCTCCTCAACACAATGAGGGAAAGGCACAAAGCCAAGCAAAGAAAGGGTTTACAACTTGGTGGTCTAACAACCACAAACAATTTCTTCTCCCACAAAACAAAAGGATCCTATAGAATAGGATAGTAGATGTAGCTCAAGTGTGGAGAAAATCAAAGGAATGGAAATCAAATAGTCAAAGAAAATCCTTGGGAAAATCTAGAAACCAAGATGAAGAAGTTGAATCAAAACACTTTTCCCAAAAACCCTTTTCTTTGATTTTTCAAACCCTAGAAAAATACCAAATAGATTGTGCAAATTAAAGCCCAAAAACTTCTTTTGATTGCTGTGAAAACACTAGAGAGTAGGGAAAAATTAGCTCTTCAAATCTTGGAGAAAACTGCCTACTAATGGGGTATTATAGCCCCTAGAAAATTATAGCCGTTGGCAGCTAAAACTGCTAGAAATGGCCTACCGGTCGACCGGCCGGTCGACCGGCCAACGGTCGTTTTTTGACCGTTGGCAGCTACCGGTCGACCGCCCGGTCGACCGGCCCCAGAAACAGAGAGCAACACTCTCTGTCTAGTCGTCCGGGAGCAACCCGAGAGTGGGTTGCTCTCAGTCGGTCGACCGGTCGGTCGACCGGCCGACTGACACGGCTACGTGCACAAACTTGTCCACGTCCGGTCGACCGCTACGGTCGACCGGCTCCTGGCCCGGTCGACCGTTACGATCGACCGCCAGAGCCTGGCAGTCAAATTCTGGGACTGAAAAACTGGATTTTTAAAGTCTTAAAAATTCCCATAAAATCTCTAAAAATCCACAAAAATAGTTTTGCCATTTTACATTGAAATATAAACTTGTGTTAAAAATTTCAACACAAATTTCAAACATTATGAACCATTTTTGTGTTAAGGAAATATTGCCGAAAACCAAAAACCGTATTTTCTAAAACTTGAATTTTTCAAATGAAAATCCGATTTTTCCAAAACTCATCCAAATACAAAAACATGATATTTAAACATTTTGAAGCATGTTGCATATGGATATAATCCAATATACAAGAAACATATATATTTTCATGTTTTTGACTTTAATTCCAAAAATATGTTTTGTTGAAACACAAAACCTAAAACAAATGAATAGTTAAGTCAAAATAAGTTTGTCTAGAAAGTTAAGCATGCATGCATATAGAATGAATCTACAATACATAAACCATTTAAACTTGTTTTGATATACTATCTATTCATGAAAATCAAGATCGGTTAAACCAAACAAACCGAAAACCAAAACATGAAACGTGTGTGTAGTGAACTTGAGCATATAATACTATTCTAATCTTTATAAATGGATCTAAACAAACTCTAAACTATGGTACCGATGTCTTCTTGTAGAGCGCCGTCTCCAAGCCGACTCGATCCAAAAACTTCGTGATACACCGAGCTTGACTCCAATGAGTGCTATAAATGATCTTGACGCTCGGGCTCTGGAATCACCATGTGAAAGCTTCCAAACCATCTTGTTGAAGCTAATCACCAACTAATATCTTAATTAATGATCTGAAACTAAACATAACAAGATTATTAGTACACATAATTACATGAGTTAATTATCATCAAAACTAGAGTAGAAGGCCTCTGGGCCAACAATCTCCCCCTTTTTGATGATGACAAAACTCATGGAGTTATATATGCATGGATTAAAGTTAAGCTTCAAAGAAGCTCCCCCTTAACTCATGCATCTCAATAAACAATCAAATATGCAATGAATGTTCATAAACATGTATGCATCAACATGCATAAAACACATAAATTTTCAAAACATGCTCTTGATACCAATAAAATAAAACAATTAAATTTTCAAAACAAGCTCTTGATACCAATTGCAAAACAAAACTAATGATACCTTTTACAAGCTCTTGATACCAATTGCAAAACAAAACTAATGATACCTTTTACAAGCTCTTGATACCAAAAATAAACATGTTCTTTAAATAATGCTTTTGATACCAATTGAACTTAATAAAAACATAAAACATGCATACAAAAAAAATGCATATAAACTCAAATTCTTCTCCCCCTTTTTGTCAATCATCAACAAAGGGTTAAAAACAAAACAAATAAAAACATATTCTTCTCGCCTTTTTGTTCAAAACAAAGAATCAATAAAGGGATGTTCTCCCCTCTTGGTCTAAAACAAAAACGATATCAATAAGGGGTCAAATCAAATATGATACCAATTAAAAATGTGTTAATGAAGTGCATATTGATACCAATTAAAAGTGAAACTATACCAATTGAAAAACAAAAATCTTGATACCAATTGATAAGTAAACAAATATCATATCAATTGTAAATAAACAATCTTGATACCAATTGAAATTAAACATTACAAATTTTGAATTTCTAAACATAAATCTTGATACCAATTGAAATTATTATTCTTTTTAAGCATATGATATCAAATTGAAACTATTATTTTCTATCATAAAGTAAGGGAGTGGAATACAAAACCAATAGTAAAACAAAATACCAATTGAAAGATAAAATACGAGTTTTCTCCCCCTTTATGAAATATCAACTAAAACTATGATCAAAATTATTTTTTTATTTTTCATAGGCTTATGCATAGTCAAAATTTGTGCTTAAAGATATAGAGATATAATAAGCACAAATAAAACATATATATGTATGAAAAGTTAGATACCAAACGAAATTGATACTATTTGAAATGAAAGCATACATACAAAAAAAATATATATGAGTATACAATAAATGTCAATATTGATACCAATTGAAAGAATCCAATGATACCAATTGAAACAACAATAATATCAAGTGTATATCTCATATTACCTATCCTCCCATTCATGTTCAAGTTTAAAATGATTTTCACTATAAAGCATACATGAGCATGATCGCCCATCCAACCGCCCGTTGAAGGTAGGAGTTTTTAAAAATAGGTTTGAAAATATAGTATGTTTGAAAATCTCTACCATAGTGAAGAATACGAACTAGTTAAATGGAAAAACTTTTAAACTAGTACGAAATCCTTCAAGTAAGGAATAAAACAAAATTGTTTTTCATGAAACACATGTAAATCACATGATCACTAAACACTCAAAGTTCATAAAGCCCATATCATACTCATGAAAACACAATCATGAGAAACATAATAAAGTGAGTGAACAAGTGTAATGTGAAACACACAATCATGAAAATATTCAATTAAGCTCAATTGAAATTCCTTAAAAACATGAAAACATGAAACACCAAAATTTTCATTAAAACTATATATACTTCAAGGTATATGTATGTATTATACAAACTAAAGTATACATACATATCCAAACACAACGAGTCCACAAAGATGTATGCATGAAGGCACGTGGCTCAAGAGGATGCATATGTATAATCAATAATTTGGACAAGATAGACATATACATGAAGTTAAACATATAATCATAAAACATGTCCAAAAAGGGAATACAAGTTTAAAATGCATGATTCATCAAAACTAGACTATACTAGCACATCTAATGGGTACAAAAGAGCATTCAAGCACAAACATATAATGATCTATTTGTGGCCCACTATATGTACAAGTATATATATCCTAGTTTTAATGAAAACTAACACCTAAACATGTAATCAAATCATGAAGCATAAAACGGGACATAAATCAACATGATAAACATAAAGACAATCATTATGTAAATCCACATGTTATTAGAACTATGATATATATAATAGCTAAACAATGGTGAGAACACAACATATTGGTCCATATAAACATGGGTGATCTCAAATGCTATACATGCATGTCAATGATCTAATAATCATGGTATTTAACATAATAATCAAAACATGAAGCATCAAAACAAAACATCATAAACATCCATATGATCATTATGTATATGCATGTGCATTAGATCTAGAGCATACATATTAGTTAAAAACAAGGTGAGAACACATAGATATAAATCCATATAAGCAAGAAGTGTCTCAAGTAACTAAACATGTATATTACTAATCTAATAAACATGGTATAAGCATAATGAACAATAAACCATGGCACACTATAAATTGATGAACATGAAAAACATGCAAATATAAACGGGAGTTAGAGATTGATATCAAAACCGATGAGGGTACTTCTCTAGTTCTCCAAACCAATGGTGGTCCTCTCTACCAAACTCCCCTTGAAAGTGATGCATCCAAATTATTTTCTTTAAGCACGGAACGCATCCACTTCAAGGCACCAATACTCTCACGTTATGCGAGAGCCCACACCTACATCAAAAATCATGGGGGTGGTCTTTGGTACCCATATTCTTTTGGGTCCATAGGGGTTAGTACCTTTCCTAACCCAAACAAAATTATTTGCTAAATTTTCATCATGTATACGATCATAGCAAAATCTAGCAAGGTGGCCCTTACGACCACAATGTGTACAAGTGTACACATAAGCATACATAGTGTTAAGATTGTGTCCGTGAGGAGCATGTGTATGCCGTGTATGGTGTGCATGCAAAGATGGAACTTGTTTCTTTCGAACCAAGGATTCCAAGCGTGTATGATTCAAAACACATTGGCTCAAAGTGGAGCCCAAACAATCAACACTTTTCTTCAAAACATTTATATCATTTTCAATACTAGAAGATAAAGTGGAGCATGCAATAGGTGTGCTAGAAGAAGAAGCTACACTAGCATGGCAAACATGAGTATCTATGTCATTTTTCAAAGATTTATTTTTATTTAAAACTAAATCTAATTCTTTTGAAATAAAATCAATTTCATTTTTCAAAGAATTGTTATCTTTTAAAATAACATCTAATTTTGAAGATAAAGCTTCATTGTTTTTCAAAACATCATCACAATCATTTTTGCTTTTCAAAAATTCATTTTCCTTTAGGGCAAGTTCTAGTTGAGATTTAAGTGAGTCGCGTTCACTAGCAATCTCTTCCTTCTCTTGCAAAGTCAATTCAAAACTTGAACACAAATCCTTCATTTCTTCTTTTAGTTCAAAGTTCTTCTTTTTCAAAAGTTCATGTTTTTCCAAAAACTTTTCAAGCTTTGTAGCAAGTTCTACATTTAAGGTTTGAACTTCTAAACATCTATAGCAATAGGAACTAGAGCTATCATCCAGTAGAGATTCCGATTGTACCTCAAGGGAGTCATTCCCTTGGACCATGAGGCAACGCTCGTCGGACTTGTCTTTCCTAGATCTCCTCATCCTATTGATAATCTTTAGAAGCTCGGGAGAAGTCATAATGCTCCAAACTGCAAAAGCCGAATCATAGTGAGCAAACACATGTAATAAATCTTTATCAAGAGATGCTCTAAGTGTCTTAAGTGCAAGTGCATTGGCCTTTTATGCTTGCTATCATTAGGGTAGGATTCCTTGGTAATGACTTGGTAAACTCTAGAGCCTAGGGCTTTCAAATGACTACTCATCTTGGCCTTCCAAATATCAAGTCTACAAATATCAATCATAGGAGGGCTATCCATGAGTGCAAACTATATGTGTGCAAATGCAAATGAAGATTAGCAAACCAAGATCTCACTCCTAGGTGGTTAAACCAAAATATCAGGAGCGTAGGCTCTGATACCAATTGAAATCACCTAGAGGGGGGGTGAATAGGTGATAATGCTAATCTAGTAAACTAAATGCGGAATATAAAAACTAATTGCAACAACACACAATCAAGTATATGATATAGCAATATGATCAATGCACAAAGTAAATAGAGAGAGTCAATGGATCAAGCGCAAACAACAAGATTTGTTTCGAGGTTCGAGCACCCAGCTCTACGTCCCCGCCTTCACCCAGAAGGATTTTGAATCTAATAGCTTGTCCGCAAAGGACTCCCACATAGGGAACCTCCACTGAGAATTTGGGGCAATACAATAACTAGGAGTACCCAACTCCTCTCTTTACAACCACAACCTCTCACTAGAGGCAAAGCACCAAGCTAACCAAACAATCACCTCACACCTTGAGGGATAAGCACAAAGCTAAACAAGGATCACCTCACAACTTGAGGGATGCAACCCACTTGCACAACCTCCTCAACACAATGAGGGAAAGGCACAAAGCCAAGCAAAGAAGGGGTTTACAACTTGGTGGTCTAACAACCACAAATAATTTCTTCTCCCACAAAACAAAAGGATCCTATAGAATAGGATAGTGGATGCAGCTCAAGTGTGGAGAAAACCAAAGGAATGAAAATCAGATAGTCAAAGAAAATCCTTGGGAAAATCTAGAAACCAAGATGAAGAAGTTGAATCAAAACACCTTTCCCAAAAACCCTTTTCTTTGATTTTCCAAACCCTAGAAAAATACCAAATAGATTGTGCAAATTAAAGCCCAAAAACTTCTATTGATTGCTGTGAAAACACTAGAGAGTAGGAAAAAATTAGCTCTTCAAATCTTGGAGAAAACTGGCCACTAATGGGGTATTATAGCCCCTAGAAAATTATAGTCGTTGGCAGCTAAAACTGTCAGAAATGGCCTACCAGTCGACCGGCCGGTCGACCGGCCAACGGTCAATTTTTGACCATTGGCAACTACCGGTCGACCGCTCGGTCGACCGGCCCCAGAAACAGATAGCAACACTCTCTGTCCGGTCGACCGGGAGCAACCCGAGAGTGGGTTGCTCTCAGTCGGTCGACCGGTCGGTTGACCGGCCGACTGACACGGCTACGTGCACAAACTTGTTCACGTCCGGTCGACCGCTACGGTCGACCGGCTCCTGGCCCGGTCGACCATTACGGTCGACCGCCAGACCCTGGCAGCCAAATTCTGGGACTGAAAAACTGGATTTTTATGGTCTTAAAAATTCCCATAAAATCTCTAAAAATTCACAAAAATAGTTTTGTCATTTTACATTAAAATATAAACTTGTGTTAAAAATTTCAACACAAATTTCAAATATTATGAACCATTTTTGTGTTAAGGAAATATTGCCGAAAACCAAAAACCGTATTTTCTAAAACTTGGATTTTTCAAATGGAAATCCGATTTTTCCAAAACTCATCCAAATACAAAAACATGATATTTAAACATTTTGAAGCATGTTGCATATGGATATAATCCAATATACAAGAAACGTATATATATATATATATTCATGTTTTTTACTTTAATTCCAAAAATATGTTTTGTTGAAACACAAAACCTAAAACACATGAATAGTTAAGTCAAAATAAGTTTGTCTAGGAAGTTAAGCATGCATGTATATAGAATGAATCTACAATACATAAACCATTTAAACTTGTTTTGATATACTATCTATTCATGAAAACCAAGATCGGTTAAACCAAACAAATCGAAAACCAAAACATGAAACGTGTGTGTTGTGAACTTGAGCATATCATACTATTCTAATCTTTACAAATGGATCTAAACAAACTCTAAACTATGGTACCGATATCTTCTTGAGAGCCGTCTCCAAGCCGACTCGATCCAAAAACTTCGTGATACACCGAGCTTGACTCCAATGAGTGCTATAAATGATCTTGACGCTCGGGCTCTGGAATCACCATGTGAAAGCTTCCAAACCATCTTGTTGAAGCTAATCATCAACTAATATCTTGACTAATGATCTGAAACTAAACATCACAAGATTATTAGTACACATAACTACATGAGTTAATCATCATCAAAACTAGAGTAGAAGGCCTCTGGGCCAACAGTACTCGGTTGGAATCAAGCTCGTCGGATTTCGTTTGGATCGAGTCAGCTTGGAGACAAGAAGATCTCGGTTTGATTAGTTTAGTTGTTTAGATCTTGTATAAAGATTAGATAGTATTGATATGCTCAAGTTCACATACAAACACAAGTTTATTGGTTTTGGTTTTGGTTTTCGGTTTAACTGGTATTGGATTTCATGTCAAAAACATAGATATATTATTTACATGTGTATTGGATTCTATCCACATACAATATGCTTCAAAAAGAGTTTAAATATCTTATTTTTATATCCATATGAGTTTTGGAGAAAACAGTTTTCCATTTAAAAAATCTAAGTTTTGGAAAATACTGATTTTGTGTTTAAGCCAAATTTCTATATTACAAAAATGGTTCAAATAGTTTATAATATGTGTTGAATTTTAGTCACACATATTTGTATTTCAAAGACCTTATAAGAACTTATTTTTGTGAAATTTATATGATTTTATGGGATTTAATTGAAATTAAAAAGACAAGTTTTCAATACCCTTAAATCTCAGCCAGACTGTACTGGCGGTCGACCGGTCGGTCGACCGGACCAGTGGTCGGTCAACCGGATCGGTCGACCAATGTGCATGAGGACGTGTATATGGCCAGCCAGCTCGGCCGGTCGACTGCGCGGTCGACCGACTGAAAGCACCCCACCTCGGGTAAGGGGCCGGTTGACCGGGCGGTCGACCAGAGGCACAACGGTCAAAAATATGACCGTTGCGCTTGTTGACCGGGCGGTCGACCGAAAAGGCAATTTTGCCCTTTCCAGACTGCCAACGGGCAGATTTTTGAGAGGGTATAAATACCCATCTCTTGAGCTGGTTTCTTTATAGTTTTTTAAAGCAAAATTTTCCTATCTTCTTAAGTGTTTTAGCAATAAGTTTTTAAGAGTTTTTAGGTCAAAAAGAATTATTTTTATTTGTTTTAAAGTGTTGGAAAATTCAAAGAAAAGAGAGTCTTTTGGGAATTGATTTTTTATCTTGATTTCAATATCTATATGGAGATTTTTCCCAAGTGTTTTTCTTTGTTCCAGACACTTTATTTTCTCACACTTGAGCTATCTATCTATCCTATCTATTAGGATCTTGTTTTGGTGAGAAAATTGGTATGTGGTTGGTTGAGACCACCAAGTGTTGTAATCCTCTTTACTTTGTGTTTTCCCTCTTGTGTATAGGTGATTGTGGAGGTTTGGTTGGTATCCCTCTAAGTGTAGAGGTGATTGTTGGAGTGCTGGCTTTGAGCCTTATCCCTCTACTGTGAGGTGATTGTTATTTGGCTAAGTGCCCATCCCTCTAAGTATAGAGGTGATTGTTGTTGTGCCTTGCCTCTTGTGTAGAGGCTGTGTTTATTGGAGAGAAGGGTTGTGTACTCCTAATTATATTTATCCAAATTCTCAGTGGAGATTCCTTGTATGGGAAGTCCTGTATAGACGCATAGTGAAAATCCTTCTGTGTGAAGGCGGAGACGTAGAGCAGTGGCTCGAACCTCGAAACATCTCTTATTATTTATGATTGATCCATTATCTCTAACTCTCTCTCTCTCTCTTTTATATCTTGCATTGCATCATATTCATATCATATATATGCTTGGCATTGTTTGTGTGCCTCACTTGTGTTGAACCAAAAGAGCTTAACATAGCACCTCAACTCTTATTTAGAGAAATTTAGAGGAGATAGTCCAGAGCCCTTCACCGAGAATTCGGCTACACTCTTTGGTTACACTAAGTGTGTTGCAATTTATTTTAATTCTGCATTATTTGTCTTTAGATTAACCATACACCTATTCACCCCCGCTCTAGATGTACTTTTAATTGGTATCAGAGCCTACGCTCCTGATATTAGGTTTAACCACCTAGGAGTGAGATCTTAGTTAGCTAATCTAGTATTTATATTTGCACACTTATTTGTTTACACGCACTCATGGATTTCATGACCCCTCTTATGTTTGATGTTTCTAACATAAATGCATGGAAGTTTAAGATGAGTATGTACCTAAAAATTCTAGGTATGCATGTTTACCTTGCTACTAGAAAGAAATCCTATCTTGGTAATAACAAGCATATAGAGGCCAATGCACAAGCCCTAGAGGCACTTAGACGCACTCTAAAAAAAGAATATTTAAGTATGATTTCTCATTGTGACTCCGCCTTTGTAGTGTGGAACACTTTGACCTCTCCAAAGTTTCAAACGCCAAACATTATGGAGGAAGAATCTAGCGGAGAAGAATCCGAACAAGCTTGCTACATGGTCCAAGGGAATGTCTCCCTTGAGGTAAAATCGGATACTCAACTAGATGATAGTGCTAGTTCTTCCGGTGATGATTATATTGATATTGATGCATTAAATGAAGAACTAATTTTAGTTTGTGAAAACTTGCTTGAAAAGTACCAAGTTTTAAAAAGGAAAAGTCTTAAAATAAAAGAAGAAAATAAGGATTTATTTTCAAAACTTAATATGGCTTTGCAAAAGAGGGATGAGATTTCTAATGAAAGGGACTCATTGAAATCCCAACTCGACCTTGTTTTAAATGAAAACAAAATTTTGAAAACAAAAATAATTGTGATGAGATTTTGAAGATAAATGAGGCTTTGTCTTCAAAACTCGATTTTATTTTAAAAGAAAATGAATCTTTGAAAAATAAAATTGTTTTAATTTCAAAGAAATTGGATTTTGTTTCTAAGAAAAATATTTCTTTAAAAAATGATTTAGATTCATATGTTTGACATGCTTCATCATCTAGTGTACCTATTGCATGCTCCACCTCTTCTTCGATTATTGAAAATGATATATATGCTTTAAAGAAGAGTATTGATTGTTTGGACTCCACTTTGAGCCAATGTGCCATGAACCGCTCACGGTTGGAATCCATGTTTCACAAGAAACATGCTCCTCCTATGCATGCACACAAACCACGGCATACACATGCTTCTCACTTTCATACACATAACACCATGTATGCTCATGTGTACACATGTACACATTGTGGACGTAAGGGCCACCTTGCAAAATTTTGTTATGATAGAATACATACTTCAAATTTTGCAAACAAATTTGTTTGGGTTAGGAAGGTGCTACCCCCCATGAATCCAATAAGATATGGATACCAAAAATCACTCCTATTTTATTTGATGTAGGTGTGGACTCTCACTTGACGTGAGGGTATTGGTGCCTTGATGGTGGATGCGTTCTGAGCAAAATGGTTAACACTTTTGGATGCATCACTTTTAAGGAAGTTTTGGTGAGAGGACCACCATGGTTTGGAGATTTAGAGATTAGCCCTAATGATTTTGGTAACTATCTGTAACTCCCATTTAGTTTACATGCTTTCATATTATTGATTTTTAGCATGTTTTGACTTTTCATTAAATGTCATGCTTATTAGACTTGTGATGTACATATGTAGTATTTGAGATATACCCATATTTATATGGACTTATATTTTTGTGTTCTCACTTTAGATTAGCTATTGTGTATATCATAACTCTGAAACATGTGCATTTACATAATGATCATATTGGTTTATGTCTTGCTTTATGCTTCATGTTTTGACTACTTGTTTAAATACAGTTTTCATTAAAACTTGTGTATATACTTGTACAACTAATGAGTCACATTTGATTTTTGTATGTTTGTACTTAATGGCTTACTTGTACCCATTAGATGTACTAGTATAGCCTAGTTTTGATGATTCGTGCATTTTGACTTGTATTCTCTATTTTGTACATGTTTTCCATAAAAATATATTTAGCTTCATGTATATGTCAATTTTGCCAAAATTTTAAGATATACATGTATACCCTTGAGTCACTTGCTTTTCATGCAAATTTCTTTTCGGACTCATTTGTGTTTAGGATATGTATGTATACCTCTAGTTTAGACAAAACATACATATACCTTGAAGCCTATTTAGTTTTGATGATTTTCATGTTTTTGGTAAGAAATTTCATATGAGCTTTATTTATTATCTATTTTCATGATTATGATTTTCACATAATTCTTGTACACTCACATCACTTGATGTTTTATCATGACTTTGTTTTCATGAGTCTTATATGTTCTTTTTAGACCTTGAGTGTCAATTATTGAGTGATTTTCATGTTTTCATGGATATATTCTTATTTTATTCCTTACTTGAAGGACTTCGTACTAGTTTTCAAGATTATCATAAAATTAGTTGCGAATTTCTTCATTTGGAAGAGTTTTCAATTATCTTAAAATATTTTCAAATTATATTTTTGAAAACCCCTTCCTTCCAAGGGCGGTTGGATGGGCGACCATGCCTTGTATGCTCAAATTAAAAATCTATTTAAACATGTGCATGAAAGGGAGGTAGTATGAGTTGTATCCTTGATTCTCATTATATTTTTAATTGGTATCACAATTGATATTTTTTATATATGCATATTTGTGTTTTCTATATATGTATGCTTCAAACTTCAAATAGTATCAATTTCGATTGGTATTTACATTCTCATACATATATATATGATTTGATTGTGCTTACTATATCTTTACACCTTAAAGCACAAATTACGGTTATGCTAAACTTGATTTACTCCTTAATGATAATTATTTTTCAATTAGTATCTTATACAAGCTTATGCGTCGTTTTTATTAGTATTTCATAAAGGGAAGAAAATACATGTTTTATACTTTCAATCGGTTTTATTTTCAATTGGTATCTTACTCCCATTTTTTATGATGAAAAATACTTTGTTTGGTATGTGCTAACATTTTCAATATTGGTGTCAATAATCTTAATTGGTATTATTCTCAATTTGGTATCTTATTGCAAAATGATTTGTATTTCCAAAAAAATTTGGTTTGTATTTTCAATTGGTTTTTACTTTCAATTGGTATCAAGATTTACAATATATATTTCAATTGGTATCAAAAATGTGCAATGTTTCTTTTTTCATTGGTATCAAAAATTTACAAGATATTTTCAATTGGTATCTTTTGGTATCTTAAAAAATTTTATTTATTTCAATTGGCATCATAAATTGGTACCATAATGTTTTACTTTTATCATAAATTGGTATAGTTTTCAATTGGTATTATTTTGATATATATTGCTTATATGTAAGGGAAGCTTAAACATCTTCTTTATATATAGATTCATGTTGAGTGTATCTCATATTGAGGAGCTTGACCTCTCTTCTCTATATCTTACACGTGTGTAGGGGGAGCTTCACATCTCCTTTTATACATTGTATATTATGTGTTATGTGATTAGGGTTTAGTCATCTCTATTTCATATAATGCATGTATGCAGGAAGAGTTAACTTTACGTCTCTCCTCATCATGAATGTATATTGCCTATATATCTTTATTGTTTGATTTGTTTTCGCCCTTTTGTTGATGATTTGACAAAAAAAGGGAGAGAAATTTTGGAGTTTTATATATGCATGTTTACGCATGTTTATTTTTTATGCATGTTTATGCATATTTATTTCATTCCTTGTTTTATACAAAAAGGGAGAGAAGAATTTTGAGATTTTATATATGCATGTTAATTTTCTTGTTTAATGCATATATAATATGCTTGTGTTTTATGCACTTCATTGAAAATCTTTATGTTTATTGCTATGCATGAGTTAAGGGGGAGCTTCTATGAAGTTTATCTTTAATCCATGCATATATAACTCCATGAGTTTTGTCATCATCAAAAAGGGGGAGATTGTTGGCCCAGAAGCCCATCACTCTAGTTTTGATGATGATTAACTCATGTAGTTATAGTTTACTAATAATCTTGTGTTTAAATAGTTTCAGTGATTGACCAAGATATTGGTAAGTGTTTGGCTTCAACAAAGAAGTTTTGGAGCTAACACATGGTGATTCAAGAGCTCGCGCGTCAAGATCACATCTAGTACTCAGTTGGAGTCAAGCTCATTGGATCGCGTTTGGATCGAGTCGGCTTGGAGATAAGAAGACCTCGGTTTGTTTAGTTTAGTTGTTTAAATCATGTGTAAAGATTAGATAGTATTGATATGCTCAAGTTCACATACACACACAAGTTTAAAGTTTATTGGTTTTGGTTTTTAGTTTAACCGGTATTGGATTTCATTTCAACAATATAGATATATTATTTACATGTGTATTGGATTCTATCCACATATAATATGCTTCAAAAAGAGTTAAATATATTGTTTTTATATCCATATGAGTTTTAGAGAAAAAGTTTTCCATTTCAAAAATTCAAGTTTTGAAAAATACTGATTTTGTGTTTAAGCCAAATTTTTATACCACAAAAATTGTTCAAATAGTTTGTAATATGTGTTGAATATCAGTCACACATATTTGTATTTCAAAGATCTTATAAGAACTTATTTTTGTGAAATTTATGTAATTTTATAGGATTTAATTGAAATTAAAAAGATAAGTTTTCAATACCTTTAGATCTCAGCCAGACTGCATTGGCGGTCGACCGGACGGTCGACCAGACCAGTGGTCGGTCGACCAATGTACACGAGGACGTGCACATGGCCAGCTAGCTCGGTCGGTCGACCGCGCGGTCGACCGACTGAAAGCACCCCACTCTCGGGTGGCGGGCCGGTCGACCGGGTGGTCGATCGTTGGCTATGGCCGGTCGACCGGAGGCACAACGGTCAGAAATATGACCGTTGCGCAAGTCGACCGGAAGGGCAATTTTGCCTTTTCCAGACTACCAACGGGCAGATTTTTGAGATGGTATAAATACCCATCTCTTGAGCTATTCTTTATGGTTTTGAGAGCAAAATTTTTCATCTTTTTAAGTGTTTTAGCAACAAGTTTTCAAGAGTTTTGGGTCAAAAAGATTTATTTTTATTTGTTTTAAAGTGTTAGAAAATTCAAAGAAAAGAGAGTCTTTTGGGAATTGGTTTTTGATCTTGTTTCAATATCTATTTGGAGATTTTCAAAGTGCTTTTCTTTGTTCTAAACACTTGATTTTCTCACACTTGAGCTATCTATCTATCCTATCTATTAGGATCTTGTTTTGGTGAGAAAATTGGTTTGGAGTTAGTTGAGACCACCAAGTGTTGTAATCCTCTATACTTTGTGTTATCCCTCTTGTGTAGAGGTGATTGTGGAGGTTTGCTTGGTATCCCTCTAAGTGTAGAGGTGTTTGTTGGAGTGTTGACTTTGAGCCTTATCCCTCCAGTGTGAGGTGATTGTTGTTTGGCTAAGTGCCCATTCCTCTAAGTGTAGAGGTGATTGTTGTTGTGCCTTGTCTCTTGTGTAGAGGCTGTGTTTGTTGGAGAGAGGAGTTGTGTACTCCTAATTGTATTTACCCAAATCCTCAGTGGAGATTCCCTGCGTGGGATGTCCTGTGTGGACGCATAGTGAAAATCCTTCTGTGTGAAGGCGGGGATGTAGAGTAGTGGCTCGAACCTCAAAACTTATCTTGTTGTTTGTGATTGATCCACTATTTCTAACTCTCTCTCTCCCTCTTTTATATCTTACATTGCATCATATTCATATCATATATATGCTTGACATTGTTTGTGTGCCTCACTTGTGTTGAATCAAGAGAGCTAACATAGCACCTCAACTCTTATTTAGAGGAATTTGGAGGAGATGTCCAGAGCCCTTCACCGAGAATTCGGCTAAACTCTTTGGTTACACTAAGTGTGTTGCAATTTATTTTTAATTCCGCATCATTTGTCATTAGATTAGCCATACACCTATTCACTCTCCTCTAGGTGTACGTTCACTAGCCAAAAAAAAAGAGTTGATTTTCATGTTCATAGTTCCTAATTCGGCCCACAATTTCAAGCAGCACAAATCAGAGCCACCATCATAAATAATCCTTTTCAAGTTTAGTTCACAATTTATTTCTAGCTCACATCAAAACTCTAGTTCTCATCAAAGCTACAAGTACAACAAAACCAATTTAAACTAAAAAAGAGAATAAACTAATATTGAAAATTAAAATTAAAAGAGAGGATTAAAAAAAAGTTAAACTGGAAAAACAATAATTAAAATTGCAATATTAAGCTGCAACAAAAGCTATGAAGATTACAATATGTTACCTTTAAATTAAAGCATTATGCTTCTAACGTTGTTGACCTGAATTGCAGTTTATCTAACTCTGAAAAAGCACATCAATATTAATTTGAGTACATAATTTTATGAACAAAAAACACATAAATCATATAAAGAAATTAAATTATCAATTTTTTTTCATCTTTACATCTATCAAATCTATTGGCCCAAAGGCCTTTAGCCCTAGTTTTGATAATAACAAAATATATGTAGTTATATTTTTAACAATTTTGTTTAACAAATTTTTAGGTTAACTATTTGTTGCATTTCGGCTCCATCACAAGACACACATTTGGAAGCGAAGAAGATGTAGATCCCAGAGTCTAAGCACAAAGAAGAGCTCAAGGATCAAGTATACTAGAGAAGACTATATCAAGATTTGTATTTTTACTTGTTGTATTTTAGATAGGTTTTAAAGTCATTTGTTAAAATCAAGATGATAAAGGTTGATAGCTTTTGGGATGACACACACACACACACACACATTTCATACGCCTATATGTTTTTAAAAGGAGTTCATAACTATTCTCCTTATCATTTTCAAAATCGAGTTTCAGAAAAATGAGTTTCGAAAAAATCGGGTTTTCGATTTAGAAAAGTTTTTTTATAAAATATGATTCTAACTTTTTTTGTGTTGATCCATGATCACACACTGGTTCTACAAGTCCCTAGAACTTTTTTTTGTGTTTAAAGATCAAAAGTTATTTGGTCGGAAAAAGAATGGTTTCAAAAAGATTTCTATATCTTGCCTTTGGCCCTTTGTCAGTCGACCGACCGGTTAACCGTAGGCAGAGCTAAATTACTCTGTCAGTCGACCGAGCAGTCGACCAACATGCACCAAAGTGCATTAGTGCACTTCGGTCGACCGGGCGGTCGACCGACTGCAAGAGCTTTGCTCTGGTTGGGTCCGGTCGACCACCCCAGTCAACCGACAAAGAGTTTAGCTCTCTGGTTGGTAACAACGATCAACCGACCGGTCGACCGGTATCCTAACGGTCGGAAATCTGACCGTTGGCGGTCGAACAGCCAGTTGACCGACAGAAGAACTTTCTTCTGTATTTTTCCCAATGGCTATATTCTGTTTTGTCTTTTTCTGGGTCTTTTCCCAACGACTCTTTAAAATTTTCTACTCATGTTTTCATCCCCTATAAAAGAGAGTTGTAGAAAAACTCTCTAACAAGATTTCTAAAGTTTGAATCAAGTTTTTACAAATTTACGTCAAGATTTAGCTTTTTCTTAAAAGATTTTCTTTTGAGCCAAATTTTCATATTCTTAATTTTTAGTTGGGGCCTTTCCTTTACATCTTTACAAGCTATTTTCATTACACAATTTCAAAGAGTTTCACCTCCTCATCTTGATTATAGAATTGTACTTGTGAGCCATTTGTGATCAAGTGAAGATCACCGATTTCTTTCTATTGAGAAGTTGTAGAGGTTGCGGCCTCAAGTAAGCTACTAAGCTCCGTGTTGGTGTTGCGGCACCGCTAGATAGGATTTGTGAGTCCATTGAGTTCTAGTGAGAACTTGTAATGGTTGACGATCTAATGAGATCGGTCATAGTAAAAATCCTTCATAGTGTTGAAGGCCGGGACGTAGAGCAGTGGCTCGAACCTCGAAACATATCATCGTGTTTGCGATTGCTTACTCTTTCTCTCTTCACTCTACTCTCTCTTTACTTACTTGCACTCTTATATTTTTTACTTATTTGCAAGTATTTCTTAAGTTGTGATTGGTATTTGCTAGGTTGCTAGAAAGTAAATTTTAATTCCGCATTATTTGCCACATAGTATAGCCATCACCTATTTCACCCCCTCCAGGTGATTTATAATTGGTATTAGAGCCTAACCCTAGTTTTGGTTTAACCACCTTAGGGAGATCCTTTCATTAGGCTATATTCATTGTTGTATTTGTTATTTGTCTGTGCACATATACTTGTTTTCATGGCATCATATGACTTCTCTAGCATCAAGTCCCCACCCAAATTTAATGGGTTGAACTTTCTGATTTAGAAGGTCAAAATGAATCTATTCTTTAAATCCCTAGGAGATAGAGTTGCCAAGGCCATTACCAAAGAATTTGTTGAAGCTCACGATGATGAGAATACATGGTCCGAAGCAACTGCTAAGGACTATGAGGCCAATGCTAAAGCCCAATATGCACTTATACAAGCATTAAATGATGATGATTTTTCTCGTGTAATTAATTTCAAATCCGCTTATGAGATTTGGAATGATCTTATCATTACTCATGAGGGGACGTCGCAAGTTAAGAGATCTAAAGTTGACTTGCTTCGTTCTCAATATGAGAATTTTTATATGCTTGAAAATGAAAGTATCGATGACACGCTTACTCGGTTCACCATGATTACTAATGGGTTATCTTCTTTAGGTGACACCATTGATAATGATCAAAAATTCAGAAGGTCATTAGAGCTCTTTCCAAAGATTGAGAAGTCAAGACATTAGAGTCAATATTCCCAAGCTCATCATCGAATTATAAGGCTTTTGAGCACCTCCTGATACCAAATCGGCACTTGCCATTTGAGATGTTCATTACCCGCCTCCTCAAACAACTAAAATTTGATCTTTCTGCTAAACGGTCCATCGAACCGTCTATTGATATCAATAGTACTCTCCTAAAGAGGATACGTGCTAGGGAGCATGTTCCTGCTCCTCAGCCCCCTCCTATCATTCCTGATGTTGTCCATGTATCCTCTTCTGCCTCTTTTAATTCATACTCAGCTCTTTCTCTCTGCTCAGCTTCGGGAGCATGATCTAAAGATGACTGCAAATTTCAAAGGATGGAGCATAGAGTTGACAATAACCTGCAGTACATCTGCGCTTCTATTCGCTATCTTCAGACTTGTGTCGACGAGACCTACAGTAGGAACGCTTAGTCTGTTCCACTTCTGAGAGACTACTCGCAGCCCCTTCCTACATCGGATCCTCCATTTGACACTTGGGTACCTCCTCCAGCTACTTCTGAGGCACCTGCTCCTCTTGAAGATCCCGACTTTAAGGAAGATTGACCCCTTTTGTTGATGACAAAAATGGGGAGAGAGATTCTATAGAGTTATCTTGGGTGTTTGTTTTTTTGAGTTTTTATTTATGTACTTTTTTATTTGTGGACATGTAGTATTTGGTGGACATGTGTTTTTACATTGCAGTACTTATTTTGTGGTATGTAATACTTATTTTGTAGTATGTGACTTGTTTTGATGTTGGCATGAACCTCTGTATGGACAAATTTATTTTATAATATCACTATTGTCTTTGGGAAGTTATATATCTCTTTCTTTTTGTTAATATATTTGATACATATCTTCTGCGTGTGGTATGTGGCATGTTTGTATTTTTATGTATCCTTTGCAAACCAACAATCTACCACTTGTTTTGGAGGTTGGAGGTTATTGGTTGGTTGGAGGAAACCGTTTGTGCATACATGTTCGGAAGGAGGAATTGAATTGAGTAAGAGTTCAGAGTAAACCATTTATATCCTTATGCTGATGTTCAAACTCTGAATATGTGTGAAGATTTACTTTACTCCTTCGAATTACCGTTCGTAGCACAAGCTATAACGGGTCGTATCCCCAGGGAGGGCTAGTGATGGAAGCGTTCACAGTTTTTATGTTGAAGTTTTTGAGAAGAAAAATAAAGGTTCTTCTTTGTTCAAAAATCAGAAAGCAAAACAAAGTAAAAAGAAACTGAAGAATTTTTGTAGAGTTTTTAAGAAAAGGAAAACGGAAGCGAAGAAAAACGGAATGAAAAACGGTGATGTTGGAAAAAGAGAAAGTTTTAGAAATGAGTTTTAAAATTCGATAGAGAGAAAGCCATGACTAACTAACATTCTACACTACTAACTTACTAATCTCGTTGGGTGATTCATGTCTCATGTAGATTCATTGGCAATAATACATCTTACCTTGTCAAATCAATATGTTGTCCCGAATTGAGTATATGTTCTCATCTTGGCTTAGCTAGGTGGCCTCCTTGAATCATCGGCTCCCAATAAGTTCTCAATAATGGAACATAGGAATTCACACTTAGGTATACAAAATAAGAATGTAAGATTCATTAATTCATCAAAACTATAACAAGCTAGCTTGAAATAAGAACTTGTATAATGGGTATTGGCATACAAAAGTGATCCATCTTCATATTCCATTAAGGCACTTGTTCAAGAGATAAGGCTCTAAATGAGGCACACATGAATCATATGGAGGTGATACAAAGCATTCACTAAGAATTGAAACACTACTCATCTTCATTGGGAATAAAAAGACATGTTAATTACAAGGCTAGAAATGAAAGCATCTAATGATTCATATGAGCTAGCAATCACCCAAGAGTTAGTAGCTAGTATGTTAATAGATTAGTTAGCCATAGAAAAAAAAAAACAAGAAAGAAGACATGGTAAAAATAAGTGCAAGAAAGTAAAGAACTTGGAAGTAAATGTAATAGAATAAGAAAGATCTGAGGAAGGAAAGCTTGAGCCTTTGTATTGGAGTTGCCACTTCTTCAATTACAGAGATCTCTCTCACCCTCACTCTCTTTTTTCTAGATCTAGAAGGAGAAAATGAAAAATTACACAAGAAGATTAAGAGAGAACTAAAGAAATCCTAACTAGTTGCCTAAACAAAATGCTATTCTCTCCTCCCTTTTACAGTGGCCCTGGGGGTTCTTTTATAGGCCTCAGAAGAAGATCGCGACCCATAATAGCCGTATGATCAATCGCCTGATCAACGGCCAAGGATGTGCTGCGGATCCGCGGCCAGGACCGCGTTTCCGCGGCTCTAACATTCTGTTACGCTGCAGATGCCCAGCTGGAGCTTCTAAAAGTTTGGGAATATGCCTTGATTCGTTCCAGAATTGGGCTTCCTTGATGTGGGCTCCTAAAAACACTTATAATTCCTTAAAAATTTCAAGATTTAGGTCTTCTTCTCCATTAAAGAATGGACCTGAAAAATAAGAGAGAAAAACAATAAAAATCCTATTTTTATTAACATAAAGCATGATAAGGTGATATTAAATGATGCAAAAATGAACTCCAATCAATACACTGTTGTAATTTTGTATTCTTGGTATACATAGATGGGTTGCATATGCTCATATATCTTATTCATATGTTTTTATTAATGCATCTAACTTATATGTCAAATTTTGATATATGCATCTGTTTAGGAGGAGCTTCGCATGAAGTCTCTTCCCAAATTATTTATGATAACTCTATGTGTTTTATCATCATCAATAAGGGGGAGATTGCTGGCCCAAAGGCCATTAGCCCTAGTTTTGATGATAATAAAACATATATAGTTATATTTTTAACAATTTTGTTTAACAAAGTTTCAGGTTAACTATTTGTTACATTTCGGCTCCATCACAAGACTCACACATTTGGAAGCCAAGAAGATGTAGATTCCGGAGCCTAAGCACATAAAAGAGCTCAAGGATCAAGTATACTGGAGAAGACTATATCAAGATTTGTATTTTTACTTTTTGTATTTTAGATAGGATTAATAGTCATTTGTTAAAACCAAGATGATATAGGTTGATAGCTTTTGGGATTGACACACACACACACATTTCATACTCCTTTGTATTTTTAAAAGGAGTTCATAACTATGAAATCACCAAGAGGGGGTGAATAGGTGATATGGCTAATCTAGAAACTAAATACGGAAGGTAAAACAAATTGCAACATACTTAATACAACCAACGAGTGTAGCCGAATTTCCCGTGAAGGGCTCTGGACTAACTCCTCTTGATTCCCCTAGATAAGGGTTGAGGTGCTATATGAAGCTCTCGTGGTTAAGTATAAGTGAGGCCCACACAAACACAAGCCAAGCATATAATGGATATATAACAATATGAATGATGCAAGGCACAACACAAGCAAATAGATATGAATGATATGAATGATGCACAACACAAATAAAGAGAGAGAGTTAAGAGACAATGGATCAAATGCAAACACAAAGATATGTTTCGAGGTTCGAGCCCCTTGCTCTACGTCCCCGCCTTCACCGAGAAGGATTTCCAATCCACTAACTTGTCCACCGAGGACTCCCACCGAGGGAACCTCCACCGAGGAGGATTTGTACAATAAGGAGTACCGAACTCCTCTCTCAAACACCACCTCACAACCGAGGGGTAGGCCCGTAGCCAAACAACCACAAACATTCTACCGAAGAGGGATACAAACCAAACTCCACCTCTCACAAGAGGGAGTAAACCAACAATCTCAACCTCTACCAAAGAGGGAGCAAACCACAATCCTCAACCTCTACCAAAGAGGGAGCAACCCAATCAAAGCAAGGGTTTTTACAACAAGTGGTTACAAATACCACAAACTCTCTTTTCTACAAACAAAAATCCTAATAGATTAGGATAGAAGATATAGCTCAAGTAGATATCAAGGTGTTTTTGGAAATCAAGTAACAAAGAAAAACTACTTGGGAAATCTCTTGTAGATGATAGAAATGAAAATCCAATACAATATCCCAAAAACCTAGTTTTCTTTGATTTTCCAAAACCTTTGAAAAACAATAAAGATGAAATCTTTAAGCTTTAAAACTCTTTTGAAAACAGTATAAAACACTAGGGAAACTGGAATTTTTCTCTTGTAAAAACCTTAGCCAAAATCCCAAAGAAATGGGGTTTATATAGGCCAAATAGAAAACTAGCCGTTAGGCTGATCTGTCAGCCTGACAGGCTTGCGGTCGACCGGTCGGTCAACCGCCAACGGTCATAAATATGACCGTTGGGCAAACTGGTCGACCGCCCGGTCGACCGGCCCACTGTGTCTGCCAGACGTGCACAAGGCTGTGCACGTCGGTCGACCTCCCGGTCGACCGGCCCTTGGTTCGGTCGACCGTGCGGTCGACCGACCTGGCCTGTCAGCCACTGTTCTGGGTCAAAAACTGGGGTAAAAATAATTTTTAAAATTCTTTTATCTCTTCTAAAAATCCCCAAAAATAGTTTTAACATTTTGCATTGATATATAAACATGTGATAAAAATTTCAACTCAAATATCAAGCAATTTGAACTATTTTTGTGTCTAATCATTTTTACCAAAAACCAAAAACTGTATTTTGTCAAACTTGGATTTTTCAATAGGAAATCTGATTTTTCCTAAAACTCATTGAAATACAAAAACATGATATTTAAATACATTGAAGCATGTTGCATATGGACATAAGTCCAATATACAAGAAACATATATATATCATGGTTTTTGTCTTTAAATCCAAAAATATGTTTTGTTAAAAATATCAAAACATAAAACTACATGAATAGGTATGTCAAACTAAGTTTGTATAAGTCATGTAAGCATGTATGTATATAGAGCACATCTAATATACATAAAAACCATTTAAACTTGTTTTGATCTAAACTATTCATGAAAACCAAAATTCATAATACGTGTGTGTATTGTGCACTTGAGCATATCAACTATCTAATTTTTACACATGGATCTAAAACACAAACTAAACTAGGATACCTAAGTCTTCTTGACGATCTCCATCTTCAAGTCGACTCGGTCCAAACTCCATGATCCAACGAGCATGGCTATGAATGATCTTGACGCTCGGGCACGAGAATCACCAAGTGAAGGCTTCCAAACTCCTCTTTTTGAAGCAATCACCAACTAATATCTGGTTACATGATCTGAAACTAAAATCACAAGATTATTAGTAAACATAATTACATGAGTTAATCATCATCAAAACTAGAGAGGAAGGCCTCCGGGCCAACAATCTCCCCCTTTTTGATGATGACAAAACTCATGGAGTTATATATGCATGGATTAAAGTTAAGCTTCAAAGAAGCTCCCCTTAACTCATGCATAAACAAATAAACATAAATATGCAATGAATTATGAAACATGAAACATGCATAGATATGCATAAATAATAAAAGGCTCTAGATACCAATGAAATTTTCAAAAACAAATAAACATGCTCTAGATACCAATTAAACTTAATATATGCAAAATATAAATATGCATATAAAACTCAAACTCAAAATCTTTCTCCCCCTTTTGTCAATCATCAACAAAGGGGTAAAAATCAAAATAATAAATTTTCTCCCCATTTTGTTCGAAACAAAGAATCAACAAAAGGGTCAAAACAATAAAAACAATGTTCTCCCCCTTTTTGTCTAAAACAAAAACAAAGTCAATAAGGGGTGACATTAAACATGATACCAATTAAAAATATGTCAATGAAGTGTCTCTTGATACCAATTTAAAAAATGAAAACAACATCTTGATACCAATTGAAATAATTGTTCATTTTAAATATATGATATCAATTGAAATTATTATTTTCTATCATTAAGTAAGGGAACAAAATACCAATTGAAAACTAAAATATGAGTTTTCTCCCCCTTTATGAAAAATCAACTAAAAACATGCAGAAGCTAGTTTAAGGATACCAATTGAAAACTAATCAATTGAAACATGATATTCATTTAAACATACAAGCTTAAGTATAAGCAAAATATATATGTATGAAAAATTTATTACCAATCGAAATTGATACTATTGGAATTGAAAGCATACATACATACAAACATATATGCGTATACACAAGAAAGGTCAAAATTGATACCAATTGAAAGAATCCAATGATACCAATTGAAACAACAATAATATCAAAGTATAACTCATATAACCTATCCTCCCAATCATGTTCAAGTTTAAATAATTTTCACTATAAAGCATACATGAGCATGATCGCCCATCCAACCGCCCGTGGAAGGTAGGGGTTTTCAAAAAATAGGTTTGAAAATAATAGTATGTTTGAAAACATCTACCATAATGAAGAATACGAACTAGTTAAATGAAAAACTTGTTAACTAGTACGAAATCCTTCAAGTAAGGAATAAAAACAAATTATTTTTCATAAAAACATGAAATTCACAAAATAGCTAACACTCATAATCAATGAAGCATAAATATAACTCATGAAAACAAAACATGAGTAAACAAGAAATGTGAGTGTACAAATACAATGTGAAGATCATATAATCATGAAAATATTCAATTAAGCTCAATTATTCCTCAAAACATGAAAATCATCAAAACTTATTTAATCTTCAAGGTATATGTATGTCTTATACAAACTAAAGTATACATACATATCCAAACACAACGAGTCCACAAAGATATATGCATGAAGGCACGTGGCTCAAAAGGATGTATATGTATAAACAATAGTTTGGATAAAATAGACATATACATGAAGTTAAACATAAACACAAAAACATGAAACAAATCCAAAAATGGGAATACAAGTTTAAAATGCATGAATCATCAAAACTAGACTATACTAGCACATCTAATGGGGACAAATAAGCATTCAAGAACAAACATATATAGATTTATTTGTGACCCACTATATGCACAAGTATATACCTAGTCTTAATGAAAACTAACATTTAAACATATATTCAAATCATGAAGCATAAAACAAGGTATAAATCAACATGATAATCATAAACATGATCATTATGAAAAATTCACATGTTATTAGAGTTATGATAAACATGATAGCTAAACAAAGGTGAGAACACAAAAAAAATAGTCCATATTAAACATGGGTGTCTCAAAGGCTATACATGCATGTCAAGAGTCTAATAATCATGGCATTAACATAATAATCAAAAAACAACAAAACATGCTAATAATGAATAAAATGAAAAGCATGTAAACAATAATTAGGAGTTAGGAATCGTTACCAAAACCTAGAAAGCAACTTTCCTTGTCTCCAAAACATGGTGGTCCTCTCCACCAAACATCCCTTGAAAGTGATGCATCT
Source organism: Agave tequilana (assembly GCA_038442645.1). Classification (NCBI taxonomy): domain Eukaryota; kingdom Viridiplantae; phylum Streptophyta; class Magnoliopsida; order Asparagales; family Asparagaceae; genus Agave; species Agave tequilana. Next base: position 10,887 of record JAVJIF010008441.1, on the reverse strand, counting down.
AAAATATTTCCTTTAAGTACGGAACGCATCCACTCCAAGGTACCGCTACTCTCACGTCATGCGAGAGCCCACACCTACATCAAATACAATAGGGGTGGTCTTTGGTACCCACAACTTTTTGGGTCCATGGGGGTTAGTCCCTTCTCTAACCCAAACAAATTATTTGCTAAATTAGAAACATGTATTCTATCATAACAAAATTTAGCAAGGTGGCCCTTACGTTCACAATGTGTACAAGTGTACACATGAGCATACAAGTGATGGTGGTGACCGTGAGTAGCATGTGTATGCCGTGGAGGGTGTACATGCATAGATGGAACTTGTTTCTTTCAAAACAAAGATTCTAAACGTGTATGGCTCAAAACACATTTGCTCAAAGTGGAGCCCAAACAATCTACACTCTTCTTTAATAAACAAATATCATCATTAATCCTAGAAGAAGAGGTACATGCAATAGGTATGCTAGGTGAAGCTACCCTAGCATGGCAAACATGTGAATCTATAGCATTTTTCAAAGATTCATTTTTCTTTAAACAAACTTCTAAATCATTTGAAATAGAAATTATTTTGTTTTTCAAAGAAACATTCTCTTTTACTACAAAATCTTGAAGACAATTTTTCATTTTTCTTCAAAAAATCATTACAATCATTTTTATTTTTCAAAAATTCATTTTCTTTTGAGGCAAGGTCTAGTTGAGATTTCAATGAATCCCTCTCATTAGAAATCTCCACTTTCTCTTGCAAAACAATGTCAAGTATAGAAATCAAATTTTTATTCTCATTGTTAAGGCCTAGACTTTTCTTTTCAACAAATTATATTTTTTCAATAATTTTTCACACACATTAGATAGTTCTTCATTTAAAATGTTGGGATCAACATAGTCATTACAAGAAGAACTAGCATCATCACTATCTAGTTGAGATTTCGAATGTACCTCAAGGGAGTCATTCCTTTGGACCATGAAGCATTGTGACTCGGATTCTCCGCTAGATTCCTCCGGTTGAATTGGCAATTGAAGCTTGGAGTGGAGGTGGTTGTCAACATGTTCCACACAGTAAAAGCGGAATCAAGATTAGAAACAAGCATAAGATAATCTTTATTAAGCGTGCTTCTAATAGCCTCAAGGGCTTGTGCATTGGCCCCTATATGATTGCGGTCACCAAGATAGCATTTCTTGTAGCGGCAAGAAAAACATGCAAGCCTAGGGTCTTCAAATAACAACTCATCATAACCTTCCAAACATCAAGTCTAGAAATATCAAACATAGGAGGGCTATCCATGAGTGCAAACTATATGTGTGCAAACAATAAAATGTGCAAATGATAGATTAGCAAACAAAGATCTCACTCCTAGGTTGTTAAACCTAAGTATCAGGAGCGTAGGCTCTGATACCAATTGAAATCACCTAGAGGGGGGTGAATAGGTGATATGGCTAATCTAGAAACTAAATGCGGAAGCAAAAACTAATTTGCAACACACTTAATACAACCAACGAGTGTAGCTGAATTCCCCGTAAAGGGCTCTGGACTAACTCCTCTTGATTCCCCTAGATAAGGGTTGATGTGCTATATGAAGCTCTCGTGGTTAAGTATAAGTGAGGCACACACAAACATAAGCCAAGCATATAATGGATATATAACAATATGAATGATGCAAGGCACAACACAAGCAAATAGATATGAATGATATGAATGATGCAACACAAATAAAGAGAGAGAGTTAAGAGACAATAGATCAAACGCAAACACAAAGATATGTTTCGAGGTTCGAGCCCCTAGCTCTACGTCCCCGCCTTCACCGAGAAGGATTTCCAATCCACTAACTTGTCCACCGAGGACTCCCACCGAGGGAACCTCCACCGAGGAGGATTTGAACAACAAGGAGTACCGAACTCCTCTCTCAAACACCACCTCACAACCGAGGGGTAGGCCCGTAGCCAAACAACCACAAACACCTCTACCGAAGAGGGATACAAACCAAACTCCACCTCTCACAAGAGGGAGCAAACCACAATCCTCAACCTCTACCAAAGAGGGAGCAGACCACAATCCTCAACCTCTACCAAAGAGGAAGCAACCCAATCAAAGCAAGGGTTTTTACAACAAGTGGTTACAAAGACCACAAACTCTCTTTCCACAAACAAAAATCCTAATAGATTAGGATAGAAGATATAGCTCAAGTGGATATCAAGGTGTTTTTGGAAATCAAGTAACAAAGAAAAACTACTTGGAAAATCTCTTGTAGATGATAGAAATGAAAATCCAATACAATATCTCAAAAACCTAGTTTTCTTCGATTTTCCAAAACCCTTGAAAAATAATAAAGATGAAATCTTTAAGCTTTAAAACTCTTTTGAAAACAGTATAAAACACTAGGAAAACTGAAATTTTTCTCTTGTAAAAACCTTAGCCAAAATCTCAAAGAAATGGAGTTTATATAGACCAAACAGAAAACTAGCCGTTAGGCTGATCTGTCAGCCTGACAGGCCTACGGTCGACCGGTCGGTCGACCGCCAACGGTCATAAATATAACCGTTGGGCAAACCGGTCGACCGCCCAGATACAGAGAGCAGAGCTCTCTGGTCCGGTCGACCGGCCCACTGTGTCTGCCAGACGTGCACAAGGCTCTGCGCGTCGGTCGACCTCCCGGTCGACTGGCCCTTGGTTCGGTCGACCGACCTGGCCTGTCAGCCACTGTTCTGGGTCAGAAACTGGGGTAAAAATAATTTTAAAAATTCTTTTATCTCTTCTAAAAATCCCCAAAAATAGTTTTAACAATTTGCATTGATATATAAACATGTGATAAAAATTTCAACTCAAATATCAAGCAATTTGAACTATTTTTGTGTCTAATCATTTTTACCAAAAACCAAAAACTGTATTTGTCAAACTTGGATTTTTCAATAGGAAATCTGATTTTTCCTAAAACTCATTGAAATACAAAAACATGATATTTAAACACATTGAAGCATGTTGCATATGGACATAAGTCCAATATACAAGAAACATATATATATCATGGTTTTTGTCTTTAAATCCAAAAATATGTTTTGTTAAAAATATCAAAACATAAAACTACATGAATAGGTATGTCAAACTAAGTTTGTATAAGTCATGTAAGCATGTATGTATATAGAGCACATCTAATATACATAAAACTATTTAAACTTGTTTTGATCTAAACTATTCATGAAAACCAAAATTCATAATACGTGTGTGTATTGTGCACTTGAGCATATCAACTATCTAATTTTTACACATGGATCTAAAACACAAACTAAACTAGGATACCTAAGTCTTCTTGACGATCTCCATCTTCAAGTCGACTCGGTCCAAACTCCGTGATCCAACGAGCATGGCTATGAATGATCTTGACGCTCGGGCTCGGGAATCACCAAGTGAAGGCTTCCAAACTCCTCTTTTTGAAGCAATCACCAACTAATATCTGGTTACATGATCTGAAACTAAAATCACAAGATTATTAGTAAACATAACTACATGAGTTAATCATCATCAAAACTAGAGAGGAAGGCCTCCGGGCCAACAAACTATTATTTTTATCGTTTTCAAAATCGAGTTCCGGAAAAAGAGTTTCAGAAAAATCGAGTTTTCGATTTAGAAAGGTTTTTTTACAAAATATGATTTTAACTTTGTTTGTGTTGATCCATGATCACACACTGGTTCTACAAGTCCCTGGAACTCTATTTTACGTTTAAAGATCAAAAGTTATTTTGTCGGAAAATGAATTGTTTCAAAAAAATTCTATATTTTGCCTTTGGCCCTTTGTCAGTCCACCGACCGGTCGACCATAGGCAGAGCAAAATTGCTCTGTCAATCTACTGAGCGGTCGACCGTCATGCATCAAAGTGCATTTGTGCACTTCGATCGATCGGGTGATCGACTGACGGCAAGAGCTTTGCTCTTGGTTGGGTCCGGTCGACCGCCCCGGTTGACTGATAGAGAGTTTAGCTCTCTGATTGGGAACAGCGGTCGACCGTTTGTCGACCGCTATCCCCAACGGTCGAAAATCTGACCCTTGGCGGTCAATTGGCAAAAGAATTTTCTACTGTATTTTTCCCAACGGCTATATTCTGTTTTGTCTTTTTCTGGGTCTTTTCCTAACAACTCTTTTAAGTTTTCTACTAATGTTTTCATCCCATATAAATAGTAGGTCTGTAGAAAAACTCTCCAACAAGATTTCTAAAGTTTAGATCAAGTTTTTACAAGTTTACATCAAGATTTAACTTTTTCTTAAAAGATTTCCTTTTGAGCCAAATTTCAATATTCTTAATTTTTAACTTGAGCCTTCCCTTTATATTTTTACATGCTATTTCTGAAAACACCTAGAGGGGGGTGAATAGGTGATAGTGCTAATCTAGAAACTAAATGCGGAAGCTTAAAACTAATTTGCAACACACTTAGTACAACACACAAGTGTAGCCGAATTTCCCGTGAAGGGCTCTGGACTAACTCCTCATGATTCCCCTAGATAAGGGTTGAGGTGCTATATAAAGCTCTTGTGGTTAAGTACAAGTGAGGCACACACAACAATCCAAGCATATAATATGAATAAGCAATATGAATATATGCAAGGCACAAATGCAAGCAATAAGATATGAATGAATGAATGATGCTTTGCACAAATAAAAGAGAGAGAGTTAGAGAGACAATGGATCAAACGCAAACAACAAGATGTGTTTCGAGGTTCGAGCCCCTAGCTCTACGTCCCCGCCTTCACCGAGAAGGATTTCCAATCCACTATACTCCCACCGAGGGAACCTCCACCGAGGAGGATTTGTTACAACACAAGGAGTACCGAACTCCTCTCTCAAACACTGCCTCACAACCGAGGGGTAGGCCCGTAGCCAAACAACTACCAACACCTCTACCGAAGAGGGTTACAACCAATCTCCAACTCCACCTCACCAAGAAGGAGTAAACAACAATCTCCACCTCTACCAAAGAGGGAGCAAACACCAACCCAATACAACAACCTCAACCTCTACCAAAGAGGGAGCAACACAAGAAGTCAAGGTTTACAACAAGTGGTATGTCTCAACCACAAACCTCTTTCCTCTTTCACAAACAAAAGATCCTAAATAGATTAGGATAGAAGATAGCTCAAGTGGATATCAAGGTGTTTTTGGAAATCAAGTAACAAAGAAAAACTACTTGGCAAATCTCATGTAGATGATAGAAGTGAAAATTCAAAACAATATCCCAAAAACCTAGTTTTCTTTGATTTTCCAAAACCCTTGAAAAACAATAAAGATGAAATCTTTAAGCTTTAAAACTCTTTTGAAAATAGCATAAAACACTTGGGAAACTGGAATTTTTCTCTTGTAAAAACCTTGGCCAAATCCCAAGCAAATGGGGTTTATATAGCCCAATCCAGAAAACTAGCCGTTAGGCTGATCTGGCAGCCTGACAGGCCTGCGTCGACCGGCCCGGTCGACCGCCAACGGTCAGAAATATGACCGTTGGGGAAATCCGATCGACCGCCCAGATACAGAGAGCAAACTCTCTGGTCCGGTCGACCGCCCGGTCGACCGCCCAGATACAGAGAGCAAGACTCTCTGGTCCGGTCGACCGGCCCTGTGTCTGCCAGACGTGCACAAGGCTGTGCACGTCGGTCGACCGCAACGGTCGACTGGCCCATGGTTCGGTCGACCGTGCGGTCGACCGACCTGGCCTGTCAGCCACAGACTGGGTCAGAAACTGGGTCAGAAAAACAGTTAAAAATATTCTTAAAAATACTTTTATCTCTTCTAAAAATCCCCAAAAATAGTTTTAACATTTTGCATTGATATATAAACATGTGATAAACATTTCAACTCAAATATCAAGCAAGTTAGACTATTTTGTGTCTTGTCATTTTTACCAAAAACCAAAAATTGTATTTTACCAAACTTGGATTTTTCAATACATGAATAGGATAGTCAAAATAAGCTTGTTTAAGAAGTTTAAGCATGCATGTATAATTAGAAAACATCTACTATACATATAAACCATTTAAACTTGTTTTGATCTATTATCCATGAAAACCAAAATCCAAAACATGAAACGTGTGTGTATTGTGCACTTGAGCATATCAACTATACTAAGCTTTACAAATGAATCTAAACACACTAAACACTAGGATACCTAAGTCTTCTTGACGATCTTCCATCTTCAAGTTGACTCGATCCCAAACGCGTGATCCACCGAGTGCAAAGGTATGAACTTGATGCTCGGGCACCGGAATCACCATGAAAAGCTTCTAAACTCCTTTGTTGAAGCTAATCACCAACTAATATCTTGATTAATGATCTGAAACTAAAATCACAAGATTATTAGTAAACATAACTACATGAATTAATCATCATCAAAACTAGAGAGGAAGGCCTCCGGGCCAACAATTTCTACTACACAATTTCAAAGAGTTTTACCTCCTCATCTTGGTTATAGGATTGTGCTTATAAGTCATTTGTGATCAAGTGAAGATCACTGATTTCCTTCTACTGAGAAGTTGCAGGGGTTGCAACCTCAAATGAGCTAGTGAACTCCGTGTTGGTGTTGCGGCACCGTGAGAGAGGACTTGTGAGTCTATTAAGTTTTAGTGAGAACTTGTAACGGTTGACAATCTAATGAGATCGGTCATAGTGAAAATCCTTCATAGTGTTGAAGGCGGGGACGTAGAGCAATGGCTCGAACCTCGAAGCATATCATCATATTTGTGACTGCTTACTCTCTCTCTTCACCCTACTCTCTCTTTACTTACTTGCACTCTTATATTGTTTACTGAATTGTAAGTATTTCTTAAGTTGTGATTGGTATTTGCTAGGTTGCTAGCAGGTAAATTTTAATTCCGCATTATTCGCCATTTAGTATAATCATCACCTATTCACCCCCATCTAGGTGATCTACAAAATCTTCCTTTATACTAACCACCAGAACCTCTCAATAGTGCTCTAAGTTAGTCTTCAAATAGGATTTTACACTAATTGTGAAGCCAAAGAACTTCAAAACTGATTAAAAATTCGTCCCCTGGTACAAAATGTTGATCTAATATTATTGTGAATTCACGAAAGGCCGCCCCCCGACCGGTCGACTAGGGCGGCGCAGTGAAAACAAACCACATGATTTACTAAGGCAACATGAATAAGAGAAGAAGAAGATATTCCAAAGTAGATAGAAAGTTAACACATAATATAATATAGTTCCACCAATCAAAAAGATCGTGTGTACGTCCACGGGAGAAGAGGGAGAAACTTTATTAAAACTTTGGGGGAGTATAATAAGAATTACTTATACCTCATACTGAGAAGATTATAAGCCTTTGATGGTCGCCAAGAATAGCGAACCCTTGTGGCTAAGCTTCTCTCAGGAATCTCTCACCTAGATGAATTACACCCTTAGAATTTACAAATTCATTGGATTCTCTTAGAATATATTGAAGGCCACCCCTAAGGGGTTATTTATTGTCTATAAAACTCTCCTAGTCCTAAACAAACTCCATTAATCAGAATAAAGAAAACTTGAATCCAACTCGGACTCAAAACAGATCCCGAAAAGAAACTGCCAGATCTAACATTAATCAACATTCACGACGTATTCACGTCATAAACTTAACAATCTCCCCATTGACTTGAATAAGTCCAAGTCCGAGAATAGCCCCCATGCTTCATGTGCTCTCATCCACGCACAATTGAACAAACTTAACTTCATCTCCATCTCCCTCTTCTCCATAACCCCCTCATGGGGTTCACAACTTGATTAGGTCAAATAAGTTTGGGCCCAACCTGAACTTTATCACCCTATGATCTCCTTGATCCACACTTGATACATGAGAATTTGCTCCACTATAGGAGTAATGATCTAGACTACCTTGTTGCCCGCCTAGTCCCAATCTTTCTTCGGGGTACCATTGAACATCTTAGCTCGAATCCATCGTAGTCTCTGATTGATCCACAACCATCGCTTCTAAAGTCGAGGATAACTACAATCCACCAACTGTAACTTTTGAATTTTCCAACATATACACATTGCTAACACGTTCGGCTTGAAACATCAGATGGGCCTCTTTGGAAACTTTCATAAGATTACCTTTCGAACTTAAACCCTTTCCCTTGTAGGGCTCCAAGAGAGATGAGATTGTACCTTAATTCGAAAACATGACAAACGCCTTGAAGAGTAGTGATGCATCCATCATGAGATCGAAACTGAATTGTTCCTTCGCCAATCACCTTGCTTGTAGCAGAATTCCCCATCAAGACTTTTTCCCTTTGAACTGAAGTGTATGAAGAGAACATCTTCCTATTGGAATTGATATGATGTGAACATTCAGAATCTATGACCCATCTATTTTATTACCAACTGATTTATCTGTAACAGATAGAATGTCGTATTATTTTTTATCTGCTCCAACCAGTTCAGTGACATTAGCATCTGGTTGTTTCTTCTTTCGATGCCAACACTCAGATCTAATGTGCCCTTTCTTGTGACAATAGTTGCATGTCAAACTCTTGTGTTCTGAGTTACCTGTGGAACTTTCATTATTACGCTTCTCCCTTGAATAATGAACTTGCCCGAAATCATTATGATGTGACTCACCTATCAACTGCGTGTCAATTTTGTACTGTTGAGCAGATGCTTCTTGATCTTATGGACCTTTATTGTTAACTTGCCTCCATAAATGATGGCTTCCTTAAAGCTCTTATATGAAGAAGGTAAAGAACATAGTAATAGAAGTGTTTGATCCTCATCGTCTATCTTAACCTCTATCTTATCTAAATCATTAATAATAGAGAAAAATTCTGCAATGTGAGACGTGATAGGTATACCTTCATACATATGAAGAAGAAAGAGATGATGCTTCAGAATTAACCGATTCACGAACGACTTCTTCAGATAGTGGTTTTAAAATCGCTCCCACAACAAGGATGCTATTTTCTCCGTGGAAAAACGCATCCAACACTTCGTCCGTCAAGCAAAGCTGAATAACCGTTAAGGCTTTCTCACCCAACTCCTGCCAAGTTTCTTCCTTCATATCTTGAGGTTTTTTCTCTCTTCCGAGTAGTGCTTTCTTCAACCTGCTCTGGGTAAGGATGGCCTTCATCCTAATCTGTCACCTGATTACTCTCTAAATATACATATTTCATAACATAACTTCACATTTATTCTATATAAAATTCTGTTAATAATTCCATTCTTGTGTGTTCCTAGGTCCATGATATGAAATGAAGAAGAAAATCAAAAATCCTGATTTTTAGCCTAAATATAGCCATTGATTTTGGAAGCTAGATCTGCCAAAATAGGATGCAGATATCCAGACACCAGCAGGAGGAACCAGCCGGGGACACACCAGAAGGCTGCAGCAGGCGGCGCCGTGTGAGCGGCACCCATATTGCTGCTAAAACGCGGCAATTTTCGCGTTTCCTCGGCAATACAGAGGATCCACGTGTTGTCCTTCGACGCGTAGCGCTGTATACACTCCCTGATGCCCCTCTTTGCCTATAAATACCCCAGGTTGGCCAGAACAGAAAAGAAGAAGAGTTTTTAGGGTACTTTTCTCTCTTTAGTGTAGGTTAGTTGTTCTTCTTCTTCTTTTGTATTTTTCATTTTTGTAAATCATGCAATAGGGAAGAGAGTAATTCATAGGATAACGAGAAAGTTCTTGTAATGGAGGGTGACACTCTATGAAAAGTTCTTCCTTTATCTCTATTTGTTTTCTTCTCTCTAACTCTTTACATGTTTAGCTAACTTTTTTCTCATGGCAACTAACTACTAACCACTAACTATTCTAACTCCTTACTTGATAATCCCCATTAGTCTAATAGTCTCTACTTGGCCTTACTCTTGCAAGAGCCATTGATGACTCATGATGATGGATTCTAACACTTTAACATCTAACTCTCTAACAAGCTACCATTATTTTATTCCATACTTGTTCTACTTAGTTTTGATTATTTAAGTGTAGCTTGCTCTTATTTGTTGAGTTTGGATGTGAAAATGATCTCATGGGTCATGCTTTATAAAGCTCTTGAAGTCAAGGACTAGTGATGGCCAATGATACATGTGAGGCAACTATCACTAAGATATTAGCATGTTAATGAAGCCATTAGTAGTTAGTAGCTACGAGTTTTCTTGTATCTCTTTTTATCTTTTCTTTCTATTTGCTTTAAAACCCAAAAATACAACTACTCTTCTATGTTTCCCACTTTTTGTTTTCACCGTATTCTTCTCTTTCCATTCTTTGTTTTCTTTTCTTTTCTTTTGATTCTTTAAAATACGAAGAATACTTTACACGCACGTGAATCGATCGATAAAGCTTCTATTGCTTCCCGTCCTAGTGGATTCGACCCGTTTAGCCTCTATGCTATAACGGAAGTGTCGAGGAAGCTAAAGTGCACACACTTTAATCAGTGATTTCAAAATAACATTTTTTGTACACGGTTTTCCCCGATCAAATTTTGGCGTCACTGCTAGGGATGGGAGCGACTTGATTTCACATTTTTGTTAACTTTCTTCTTTATTTCTGAATACAGGGAACAATTTCAGAATCTAACAACTGCAGAAGCCCACATTCTCCTGTTTCTCCTTGCTCAAGAAAGCAAGGAGTTGTTGCCCACTTTTTTCAGGGGGTATCTTTGATTGCATGTTCTTGTGTATGCTGCTACTGGTTTTCTGTTTATATTACATGTGCACTGCAATAATTTAAAGAACTAAAATATGATAATTGGATATTTTAAAATGGTTTAGACATTTGCATCTAGGTAAGTGTCAATTTTCATTCCAATATACTGTATTTTGTTCTTTTGTTGTTGTGATCTGGACCGAGGTGTGCATATTGCATTGCATATAGCTTAAGACAAAATATTTGAGTAATTTACTCGCTTTTTTGTATTC